>CAUYQG010214045.1:0-10104 GCA_963574415.1 Tarsius wallacei | reverse complement strand
AAAGCTGAGGTGGAAGATTCACCTGAGCACAGCAGGTCATGGTTACAGTGGCCATTAACATGCCACTGTACTTCAGCCTGGGCGATAGTGAGACTCCAACTCAGGGGAAAAAAAATATATACTGCATAATCTCACTCATGTGTGGAAACAAAAAGAATGCACTCATAGAGAAGAAGGTACAAGGATGGTCACCAGGGCCTGCAGGTGGAAAAGGTAGGAGATATTTTTCAATGGCGACAAAATTTCAATATCACTGAGTCTTAGGGAACTAATGTATAGCAGAGTGACTTATAGTTAATAATGATGTCAAATACACTTAGAAAATTTGCTAAAGTAATGGACATTATGTGTTTTCCTTACAAAACATGAAAATGGCAACTGTGCATGGTGATTGATATTTTCATTAGCATAATTATAATCACCGTCTCACAATGTATAGGCATATCAAATTATTACATTATAAACAAGAGGTTTATACATTTTTATTTATGTATAAAAAATCAGATGTTAATCACACATACATAAACATATGGACGTGTGTAGTATATACACATATATGTAAAGTAGTTCTAAGCTTCATACTAAACAAAGAAAAATATAAGATAAAAGTTATTAAGAAACAAGGTAACATGTGGGAGTTTAATATATGTTTTTAATGTTCTATGTGATATAGTATACTTAAGAATTCAGATATGTAGAAATAAATTACCAGTCTCAGTCCACACTTAGACAAATTAAAGTAAAATAACAAGATTTCTTCAATCAAGAGAGAGAGTTTTTGTCCTGGTGGAATTATGGAGTATGAATTTAAATAAAATCACAGTGGAAACGTCCGTATGATAGAAAATCAAAAAGGAGAAAACATCTGTCCAGAGAGTTCTTAAAATTTCTCAAATAACACTCTCTCACCTATTTCCAACATGACACAAAAAGAAAGTTTAAAAAATAGTTTGACATGGATTTTCTAAATAAATAAGCAGATACTTGCACGTCTTTAAAAACATCAGAAAGTTAGTCACCTCATGCAGTCCCTAACAAACCATTAATTGCACTTTGATTTCCTCTGTAACCTTGAAAGGAGATCATTGAAGAAGCAGAGTTTTTGGAGAATTTCAGAAAATGGATTAATAGATATCCCTTTGTGATAGCAACAGAAAGCATCCCAGGCTTCTCAGAAACCATTTCCAATGGAGCAGACCACCTTTGCAAACCACATTTCTAGCCCTGCTTCCTAAACTTGTGTCACCTGCTTCTTTCACTCCCACCTACCTGGAGGTTTGGCTGATGTGCTGTGTCTCTTCATTTCCCAGGACTCTTTCCATTGCTCCAGACAGGTGATCAGGACTGGCTCAGGGACAGCAAGTCTTGTGTAAATGGAAAATTGTAACATGGATCTTGCTGGGATTCTTCAATTATAAAACTAGTATTATGATCAGTAGAAAACACATTATACAAGATTCTAAAAAATTATCCCAAAATCCTGTTCCCATGAAACCTTTAGAACATATAGACAGAAATTTAAAATTGTGGGTTGTTTTGTTTTTTGTTTGTGAGTTGTAGTCTCACTGTCGCCCAGGATGGAGTGCAGTGGCATGTTCATGGCCACTGCAGCTTTGACCTGCAAGGCTCAGGCGATTCTTCTCCTTGCCCTTCCACGTAGCCAGAACTACAGGTGTGTGTTACCATGCTTGGCTAATTTTTTGATTTGTTGTAGAGATGTGGTCTGGTCAAGTTGCCCAGGCTGTTCTCAAACCCATGGACTCGGGCAATCCTCTTACCATGGCCTCCCAAAATGCTGGAATTACAGGCTTTAGCCACCACACCTGGCCTTAAATTTGTTACTTCTTAGCTCAGTACTACTGAGTCACAAACTTATGGCAACAATTGGAATGAGGTGTGGGCAAAGATATTCTATGCCACAAAGTTTCTGGACTTACCAGTAATATAGACAAGGACACATGTCAATTCAAAATACAGAATTCTTCTTGTCAAAATGAAACATCTCTAACTTTTTTTTGTGACAAATCACCAACTTTGCTTTGATAACAGGAATCTGAAACTCATTTGCAGAGAGCAGAAATTCCCAGAAAACATTCTACAAAGGCAGGCATGAAATCCTTAGTATGAAATGGGGATTGTGTGCTAAGAGTGCCCCCACCTAGAAAAACCAGGTTTCTGTGGTTCTCTAACATCACATTCCTGTAAAATATCCACTGAGTGGGGTCCAGGAATACCCATTCCTCTTGAGAGAATTCTATGGCCACATCCCTGAATGTCAACAGCCCCTAAAAACAGCAACCACAAAACATATTTACCAAGTGACCATGGCCTCTAGGTAAAGGAAGAGTGAAGAGAACAGGGTTCCGGTGATGTCATAACTAGAATGATGCAATAAGATAATTTGTAACACAGAAATATTCTCCAATGCATTAAGTCTGAGAAGAATTTCAAATAAAACCCACTCAGCCAGTGTGGACACTCTGCTCTTCTGACTGATACAGCATAAATTTGGACACCAACACAGGCATGTACATTTTTCAATGAGATATTTATGTCACAAAGAGTACTTTGTATATACTGCTTGGGTGGATAATTCCCAGTGAATTGTAAGGTCTTCATCAGTTTTAATGTGTACAACAATGAATTGAACATTTTTTTAAAAATGTAAATTCTTATTCAGGGGATACAGGGTTAGTTTGAGGTTCTACAATTTATTTTTTCAATTGATGTGTCTCACTCTTGCTCATGCTAGGGTGTGGTGGCATAATCACAGCTCATTGTAGTCTCGATCTCCTGGGTGAGAGAATACATTCTCCATAGCCTCCCAAGTAGTTGGGACAAATTGGTATCAGGTGCCAAGGCACACAGTTGCAACACAAAATGCATGCAGAGATCTTATTGGCCAAAAAAATATAGTAATTTATTATTTTTTCAGATGGAGTTTCACTCTTGTTGCCCAGGCTGGAGTGGAGTGGCATGCTCATGGCCACTGCAGTGTTGACCTGCTGTGCTTAGGAAATCCTTCTGCCTCAGCCTTCCAAGTAGTTGGAACTACAGATGCATGCAACCATGCCTGGCTAGTTTTTATGGTTTATTGTAGAGATGAGGTCTCACCAAGTTGCTCAGGCTGGTCTCAAACCCCCAGGATCAGGTAATTCTCTTGCCTCAGCCTCTCAAAGTGCTGGCATTACAGGCTGAGCCACCACACCTGACCAATATAGCAATTTGTAAGCTCAGTTTAATAATAACGAAATATGCTGTAGGCAGAAATCAGCCTACTGGTATTTCCCATAGCAAGTAATCTCCCAAAGTATACATATATTGCTTGTTTTTAACATCCTAAAGAGCAGGTGTCTTCTAATTATTTTTTTCCAGAATTTCCTGAGTTATTCTGGGCAGTAACTGCCGCCGTGTTTAAATGTGCATTTTATTAACTGTGTTCTCAATGGAGCTGATGGAGCATCGAAACAGAACATTAAATGTACTTGTTTTGTCTCATGCATATAATCCCAGCACTTTGGGAGGTTGAGGTGAGAGGACTACCTGAACCCATAGGTGTGAGACCAACCTGGGCAACTTGGAGAGACCTTGTTTCTACAATAAATCAAAAAATTAGCTGGGCATGGTTGTACATGTCTGTAATTCCAGCTACTTGGTAGACTGGAGGCAGATGGATCATCTGAACCCAGCAGGTCAAGACTGTGGTGGCTGGCCATGAGTGAGCCTCTGCACTTCAGCCTGGGTGACAGAGGTGGAGTCCAACTCAAAAACCAGAAAAAAAAGCTCATATTCCCATTCTTCATTAGGATCTGAAGATCACCCAATCACCAGTGGGAATCTTAGGTATCCATGCCTTTGCAGGTTCCCCAGCCACAATTGAACATTTTTAATACTGCAGGTCATACATTCATGGTGAGAACAGTTCATGACATCTAAGTAGTATGGATTAAGAGAACAGAGGAGGCTATGTAGGGAGCAGTGTCCGGCATACCCATTGAATATCACAGGAGAACAAAAATAGTTGAAACCAGCTTATTAGGCAGGACCTTCAAAAGGACAGCAGGAAGGCTTATAATATTTAAACAGACATTCCTTCTGCCCTGGGACACATTTACCTAAGAACCAGCCAGTTTTTTCTTTTCCTCCTACTTCTCTGGGCTTTTTACTTAGATGAGATTATCTAATTAAGTCACATCTATATGTTGAAAATATGCCTTCATTTATTTTAAAATTAAATTGAATGTATTTTTTTTCAGTGTCTTAACCACCTTCTCAGGATTCTTTGCATTTGCTCTTCTGTGTGCCTGAGTATCTCTTTGATTTGTGGATTCTTCCACCATCTCCCTGATGTCTGCTTACCTTGTCCTTTGGGATAATTTTTCTTCCTTCACAAGTGCGAGATCAAAAGGACAGGAATCATTTCTGCCTTTTCCTTTCAAGAACAGTGGTGTGTCTAAATGTGTACAAAAACCAGTTGCCAATTAAAATTGATTTCTTGAAAATTACTAATTTTAAAAAATAAAAATGGGCCGGGTGTGGTTGCTCAAGCCTACAATTCCAGCACTTAGGGAGGCCAACGTGAGAGGATTGTCTGGTTCCACGGCCTCGAGACCAGCCCGGAAAACTTGACAAGACCTCCTCTCTATAATAAATCAAAAAATTAGCCAGGCGTTCTGGCATGTGCCTGTAGTTCCAGGTACTTGGAAGGCTGAGGCAGAAGGATCACCTGAACCCAGCAGGTCGAGGCTGTGGTGGCCGTGAGATTGCTACTGCACTCCAGCCTGGGTGAAAGTAAGATTCCAACTCAAAAACAAAAAAACAAAAAAGCAACTTAATCAACCACAAATGGGACAGTCAACTGTCAAACTTCTGACATAGTTCCGTTTTAGATTGAGTGGAGGATCTCTGGCCTGTTGCGTGCTTGCACACAGCTTAAATAATTTTGAGATGCTGACAAGATAAGGTAGGCAGGCACAAGTATGCAGCTGTCCAGACTAACTCTGGGTAAGTGGTAGTATGGGCACTAACTCTGTTTTGCTAAAAAAAAAAAAAGAAAAGGAACAAGGACAGTGTGAGCCAGGGTGAAAAAGAATTCACCACTTTCCAGGACTCCCCTCACCGCCCAAATGGCTGCAGGTCTAAGCCACCTCTTGATCCTGGTCCCCCTTTGCCCCCAGCCTGGATAAACATCCAAAAAAAGCACACAGGACCCAAGAGGGGTCTTTAGGACACCGACCCCTCGTCTTCTTGGTTTTATGTCTCTCCTCAATAAAGTCACAGACCCTTCTCCAACTCCTTGCCATGACTTACTATCTTGCTACAAGCCGAACAGGGTTTGCCCCTGGTGACACCAACTGCCAATGACCCTGATGATATTTCCTGGGGATTTCCACCTAGATAGTCCAAATCAGGAGATGGTCAATATGTCACCCACCAGCAATTGCCTGTGGCTGGCTTCCCCCTGCCCCTTCTCAAATCCTTTCCCCCCAGGCTCTCCTGGAACCCCAAAACACGAAATCTGGCTGGGGCTTCTGGACTCACAATCCACTGTTGGTCCAAGGGAACACCTTAGGCTGTGATGCAGCCTCCGTTTAACCTTGGGGAGGAGAGAGCGAGAGTGCCTGGAGCAGTCTTCCCCTCCCCCCACGGCCCTCCGGAGTCCCCAACTCCTGGAGAGCGGGGCTGTTTGGAGATGGTTAGGCTGGTGAGGTCGCCGCTGGGAAAAGACCCCAGGGTCCCAGCCCAGCTCCACCCTGAGCCGAGGGGACCAGGTCAGATACCGACGTGGAAGGGTCCAGTTTCGGAGCTGACGGGGGAGGCTGTCCCGGCACAGCCTCGTCATCCGGGTCCATCCCCGCTCCCCCTCTCCCATCCGCTCGAATATTCATCATCTCCCATCTTCCGGGTGTACAGGCGTCCTCCCTACAGACTTCCAGGACCTGATGGTCACAGGGCAACAGCGACTGAACTGAAAACACATGGCTCTCTCGGAGGAGATTCAGCATTTCCACAGGCGCCAGATACAAAAAGCCCCGGTCAGAGCACGGAAGTCGTCCTCTCACTTCCGGCTACTCTCTGATTGGACAGTTTCCGAGTCACCATCCACTGATTGGATGAGGCTTTGGACCCCACCTCTCTGATCTTCATGGATAGGAGATTCGATCAGACTGGGGATGTCAAGAAAAGCACGTTTTTGTTTGCAGCATTGTAAGGCTGAGCTGCCTTCCTGCACCAGATGTTGGGGTGAGGAGCGGAATGTGCAGTGCCTCCCAGCACATGCTGGGAACTCTGGTGTCTGAGTGGCTCCTGGTTGGCTGTTCTCTGTGCTGCCAGGTAATCCCAGCATGCCCTGGGGCTGGGCTGGAGTGCCCCTCGCAGGGCATTCTGGGAACTCTGGCAAAAACATGACGCTTGGTGGATGGGTCGTTGACCTGCAGGACTCCATCCCAGTCTGCACTGGTTTCAGGTGGTGATCAGTCAAGGAGGATGAAAAAGGGTGGTGCGTCTTGTCCCATCAAAGTCTTGCTGGCTGTTGACTTCCTGCCACCAGGTCACCACGGGGAGTGACTTCGGAGAGGATCATGAGGGGCATGAAGGGATGCGCAGTGGGAATGATGGGGTGACGCTCCAATGCACCTGTTCCTGACCCACTTTGGACGGGCTTAACCTTGCTCATTCCTGCACAGCTCGGAATCTTCTCCACCGGCACAAGAGTCATTCCAGACCACTGGCCTCCTCCTCTCCCAGAGGCCACCTGCTTCCTAAACTGCTTGATGATGGGTTGATGTCCCATGCACTACCCATTGTTATCCGTCCCTTTACTCTCTCCAGCCAGAGTCCAGTCCAGCCACTTTGGGAGAAATACCCAGCCAGATCCCACCATAGCTTCATTACTTTGCCAGGGGTTGCGGGATGCGGCTTCCTGAAAATGTCAACATCATTGACGCCTAAATTGAGGAGGTGGATTTTGAGGTATGAAGGAGAGTAATTATGGGGTCATTTGGAATGTGCTAAGAACAAAGGAATATCCCACCCCCAGGTATGTGTCGTGTGCCCTTTTTTTTTTTTTTTTTTAGTTGGAGTCTCACTCTATTGTCTAGGATGGAGGGCAGGGGCATAATCATGGCCACTGCAGTCTCGATCTGCTTGGCTCCAGCGATCCTTCTGCGTCAGCCTTCCAAGTAGCTGGAACTACTGGTATGCGTCCCCACGCCTGGCTAATTTTTTGATTTAGTGTAGAGATGAGGTCTCATCATGTTGTCCAGGCAGGTCTCAAACCTGTGAGCTCAGGCAATCCTCTCACCTCGACCGCCCAAAGTGCTGGAATTATAGGCGTGAACCACCAAGTGCCAGCTAGTTCCCCTCTCTCTGTATATGCGCAATTTCTCTATCAAGTAGAATATGAACCTAGAATGAGACATTTACACTTGGGATGTGGTCAGAGAACTAAAGAAGAATATGGGATAAGCATGCACAATTTAGAGGAAATCTGGGAGGCCAATGCAGCAGATTGCCTGAGCCCACGGGTTCAAGACTAGCCTGGGCAGCTTAGTGAGACCTCATTTCTCCAATAAATTAAAAAAAAATAGCCAGAATTGGTAGCTTGTACTTTTAGTTTTGGCTACTTGGAAGGCTGAGATGGAAAAATGACCAAAGCCCAGCAAGTCAACTCTGGAGTGGCTGTGAGTGTGCCATTGTACTCCGACCAGGGTGACAGAGACTGCAATATAAAATGAATAAATAAATAAACCCTCAACTAAAGACAAGACAGGACAGAAGGAGAAAACTGAGTGATGGAGGAGGGATGTATTCCCTTGACTACACAGACTACCCTCACAGGCCCTATTTAAAATAGAAAAAGTCATTTTTGTATGCCTAACCCCTAACTGTACCCCACAATAACATAATAAAATAAAAAAATAAAAATAAAAATAAAAAATAGAAAAAGTCTTCGTGTTGTGCTGTGGTTTCTCTATAATTCTTAATTTTGCCATGTTCATAAATGCCACACACACACCCCTTTTTAAAAAGCTGCCGATGAGCTCACATGTAATAAGTCTTATAGGGGTAAATTCTTCACAAATTACTATAATAGGATATCATTTCCATGATCACGTTTTTAAGTTTGTTGACACTATTGCATATTTTGATATCACAAATGTAATCCATTGGAACATGTGATATAAATCATGTTTTATTTTTAATGTAGATTTACATGCAGGTTGACATACTATATATGACATGAAAGCTGGTTCATCAGGAATCAAAAGACTTGTCTTTGAGGTCAGGGGAATTCAGGAACATCAATTTTAGGAGGCTACTTGGAGGCAGAAATGCTCCCAAAGGTTTCCATGTCCTAGACAGAAAAATTCTGCAGATGGGTTCCAGGGAGGTAGGTGAATCCCTCACTGCTCCCAGCCACCCCAGCCTCGACCTGCTGGACTCCGGCGATCCTTCCGCCTCAGCCTTCTGAGTAGCCAGAATTACAGGCACGTGCTACCATGCCCTGCTGATTTTTTTATTTATTGTAGAGATGAGGTCTCGCCAAGTTGCCCAGGCGGGTCTCGAAACCGCGGGCTCAGACAATCCACTCACCTCTGCCTGCCAAAGCGTCTTTTCTTTTCTTTTTGAGCCAGAGTCTCACTCTGTCACTCAGGCTGGATTGCAGTGGC
Source organism: Tarsius wallacei (assembly GCA_963574415.1). Lineage (NCBI taxonomy): Eukaryota > Metazoa > Chordata > Mammalia > Primates > Tarsiidae > Tarsius > Tarsius wallacei. The sequence continues at coordinate 1,432 of CAUYQG010214045.1, read as the reverse complement.
ATAATCATCACTACCGATGCTTTGACCTCCTGGACTCAGATGATCCACCCACTTCCACCACCTTCTGAGTAGCTGAAAGTACGGGTGACACCAAGTCTGGCTAATTATATGATGTATTATACAGGTGAGATCTCACCAAGCTTCCCAGGCCTGTATCGAGCCACTGGGCTCAAGCAATTTTCTCTCCACCCCCTCCCAAAGTGCTGGGATTATTGTCATGAGCCACCACACTTGGTGATCTTTCCTTCAAGAGCTTTTTTCTCTTTTTTTTGTTGGAGTCTCACTCTGTCACCCAGGCTGGATTGGAGTGGCACACTCACAGTCACCCCAGCATCAACCTGCTGGATTCCAGCAATCCTTCTGCTTCAGTCTTTCAAGTAGCCAGAACTACAGGCATGTGCTATCATGCCTGGCTAATTTTTTTATTTTTTGTAGAGACGAAATCTCACCAATTTGCCCAGCTTGGCTTCGAACCTTCAGGTTCAGGCTATCCACTCGCCTCAGCCTCCTAAAGTGCGGAGATTACAGGCTGAGCCACTGAACCTGGCTCAAGTGCTTTTTAAATTCAGACCAAAAAACAAGCCAGGAAAATAATTTGTGTGGTTTTTTTTTACGTTATATTAAAACCTTAAATATAAGCCGTCTTTGAAGGGAATGTCATATGTAAAATGTGTATATATATATGTTTTGATGATATATATATTCCTATTCTTTTGTACAATTGCATATATAGAGAGAATTGTAATAACCAGTAAAAAAAAATCCAAGAATAATTACCAGAAATATTAAAATAATTTCATAACTGGAAGAAAAATGTATTCATTACATTGAGAGAAAACTAAAAATACCATCTAAGGGAAAAAATATACTACGCACGGTGGCTCAGCCTGTAATCCCTCGCCTTGGGAGGCTGAGGTGAGTGGATTGCCTGAGCCCGCGGGTTCGAGACCCACCTGGGCAACTTGGCAAGACCTCACCTCTACAATAAATCAAAAATCAGCCAGGCATGGTAGTGCATGCCTGTAGTTCCAGCTACTCGGAAGGCTGAGGTGGAAGGATCACTGGAGCCCAGCAGGTCCAGTCTGCGGTGGCCGGGAGCAGCCACTGCATTCCAGCCTCCACCTCCAGTCGGAGGGAGACTCCGACTCAAAAACAAACAAACAAACAAACAAACAAAAAATATACTATGCAGGACTAAGTGACATAAACCTTACCAAGAATTGTAAAAGCGCTCAAGGACAGCACAGGCTAGAGTCAGATAAATTGGAGTGATGTCCTTTAGAGAGGGCAAATTGAAGAACACATCTTTTCATACAATGAGAAGTCAAGTCAAAAGTTAAAATGTCTTCTAAAATTGCATTCAGCTATTAGTGTGACCAGATATTTATCATGGATATTTGTAGACCCAGACTGGATCATGGGCAAGAGGACA
>CAUYQG010214036.1:0-10024 GCA_963574415.1 Tarsius wallacei | reverse complement strand
GCCTCAGCCTTCCAAGTGGCTGGAACTACAGGGGCGCGCTACCACGCCCGGCTAATTTTTTGATTTACTGTAGAGATGAGGTCTCGCCAAGTTGCCCAGGCGATCGAGGCCGGAGTGAGCTCTATGACCTTACCACCACACTGCAGCCTGGGTGGCAGAGCAAGACCTGGGGGGGGCGGGAGGGAGGCGGAAGGAGGGAGGGAGGGAGGAAAAAAGGAAGGAAGGAAGTGAGGATCAGAAAGCTTAGATACTGCCCCGAGCTGACCCAGCCTGTCCAACGGCTGAGGTGAGATGATATCCAGCATCCGTCTGTAGCATCTCTGCTCGTCACCACCTTCTGTCCAGGTAAAGAATCAACACCACGACAAAGCATCTTTGCCCCCGTCCCCTTGTCCATTTTTTTAAACAGCTCTATTTGAATATAATTCACATATCATACAGCCATCCATTTAAAGTGTAACATTTCAGGCCAGGTACTGTGGCTCAAGACAATAATCCCACCACTTTGGAAGGCCGAGGTGAGAGGATTCCCTGAGCCTACGGGTTCAAGACCAGCCTGGGCAATTTGGCAAGACCTCACCTCTGCAAAAAATAAAAAAAATAGCTAGGCGTGGTGGCTCATGCCTGTAATTCCAGCTACTTGGAAGGCTGAGGCGGAAGGATCACCTGAGCCCAGCAGGTCGAGGCGGTGGTGGCCATGAGCGTGTCACTGCACTCCAGACTGAGTGACAGAGTGAGGCTCCAACTAAAAAAAAAAAAGAAAGAAAAAAAGTGTAACATTCCGCTGCCTTTAGTCTAGTCACAGAGCTGTGTGGTCATCAACCCTCACAATCCATTCTAAGACATCGGCATCACCCCAGAGAGGATCCCTGTCCCCGTCAGCTGGCACTTCCCATTTTTCCCCAAGCTCCCAGCTGTAGGCAGCCACGAATCTACTGCCTGTGCCCATGGACTGGCTGGTAGACTTTCCATACGAATGACTTCCCACCACGCATGGCCTTTGGTGCCTGGCTCCTTTCCCGGCACAGTGATTCATGGTTCATCCACGTGGTAGCATGAACCAGTGCTTCATTTCTTTTTGTTCAGAACGGTATTCCACTGTGTTAGATAGACCACCCTATATCAGTTCATTCATCAGTTTATGGACATTAGGTCATTTGTACTTTTTGGCTGTGGTGAATAATGCTGCGGTGTATACAGGTTTTTGTGTGGACATACGCTTTCTTTTTTTTTTTTGAGTTGGAGTCTCACTCTGTCGCCCAGACTGGAGTGCAGTGGCCGCTCCTGGCCACCGCAGCCTCGTCCTGCTGGGCTCCGGTGATCCTTCCGCCTCAGCCTTCCAAGTAGCCGGAATTACAGGTGCGCACTACCACACCCAGCTAATTTTTTGATTATTGTAGAGATGAGGTCTCACCAAGTTGCCCAGGCGCGTCTCGAACCCGCGGGCTCAGGCAATCCACTCACCTCAGCCTCCCAAGGTGCGGGATTACAGGCTGAGCCACCGAGCCCGGCTGACATATGCCTTCATCCCTCTTGGGTATATGTGTAGGAGCGGAATTGCTGGGTCACGTGGTAACTCTATGTTTAGACTTCTGAGAACCTGCCAGACTATTTTCCAAGCAGGTGCACCAGGGAAGACATCAAATGTATTTCCCTCAGCAGCGTTTAAAGGCTCCAGTTTTTCTACTTGCCCAATACTTGTGTGTGCATTTTAATCACTTTCAGATAACAGTTCAGCCCTATTAAGTACATTCACGTGGTTGTGTACCCAGTCTCCAAAGTCCTTCTGTCTTGCAAAACTGAATGTCTATACCTGTTAAACCACTTCCCCATTAATCCCATGCCCCAGTCCTGGCAACCACCATTCTATTCTCTGTCTCTATGTCACCAACACTTTTTTTCTGTCTGCCTTTTTTGTTCTAGCTGTCTTAATGTGGGTGAAGTGGTATCTCATTTGGTTCTGATTTGCATTTTGCTGACTGTATAATGATGTTGAACATCTTTTCATGTGCTTCTTGGCTATTTGCATATCTTTGGGGAAATGCCTCTTGAAGTCCTTTGCTCATTTTCTAATTGGGTTGTTTGCCATTTTGTTGTTGAATTGTAAGAGTTCTTTACATATTCGGGTTACTGGATGCCTATCAGGTAAATGATTTCCAAGTATCTTCTCCTATTCTATGGGTTTTCTTTTAACTTATTTGGTGGCATTTTTTGCATCAAAGTTTTACATTTTGATGAAATCCAATTTAGCTATTTTTTCTTTGGTTGTTTGTGCTTTAAGTGTCATGTCTGAGTCTGTTTTACGGTTAACTTTTTTTAATAAGTAAAAAGAGTATGCTTTAAATAATGATAGAAAGTATTGTATAGTAAAAGCATAAACCAGTAACATAGATGTTTATATGGTCATTATCAAGTATTGTGGGCCAGGCACAATGACTGACGCCTGTCATCCCAGCACTTTGGGAGGCCGAGGTGAGAGGATTGCCTGAGCCCAGGGGTTAGAGACCAGCCTGGGCAACTTGGCGAGGCCTCATCTCTACAATAAATACAAAAATCAGCTGGGCGTGGTGGCACATGCCTGTAGTCCCAGCTACTTGGAAGACTGAGGCAGAAGGATCACTTGAGCCCAAGTAAGTTGAGGCTGTGGTAGCCATGAATGTTCCACACTGCCCTCCAGCCTGGGCGACAGTGAGACTCTGACTCAAAAAAAAAAAATCAAATAGATAAACAAGTATCATGTGCTGTGCATAATTGTATGTGTAGACTCGTATAGGACTGGCAGTGCAGTGGGTATATTTGCACCAGCATCACCCTAGAATGGTTCATTGAGTCGTGCATCAGCATTAGGACAGCTGTGATGTCACTCGGTGATAGGAATTTCCCAGCTCTGCTGTGATCTCATGGGACAACCACCATACACGCTGTCACTGACTGAATGTCGTTGTGCAGTGCCCAGCTGTATCTATCTTGTAATCTTCCTGAACTCACTGATTAATCCAAGAGTTTTTTAGTGTTACCATTAGTGCTTTTTCTGTATAAGGTCATGTCACATGCAAATGGGAGAACTTATTTCTTCCTTTCCCCTCTGGATGCCTTTTAAAAAAAGCTTTCTTATTGAATTGTCCTGGATAGAACCTCCAGAAGTATGTTGAATAGAAATGGTGACCGCAGCATTCCTGTCTTGCTCCTGATCTCGGGGGAAAGCACCCCATCTTTCATTGTCATGTACAATATCGGCTGTGGGATTGTGGGTTGGTTTTTTCTTAACTCAGCCTGGGGAAGTCCTTCCTCTACCGTTTGTTACTGAGTGTTTTTATCATGAAGGGGAGTTTAATGGTCTGTTGAGATGATTGTGATTGTGTGTTCTTTGTCCTTTATTGGTATGGCATATATAGGAAATGATTTTTGAAGTTAAGCCAATCTTGCATTTCTGGGATAAATCCTACTTGGTCATGAGTTATACTCATCTAACATATTGCTGGTTTTGGTTTGCTAGTATTTTCTTTAGGATTTTTGTGTCTATATCCATACGAAATACTGATCTGTGTTTTCTATTCTTGTGATGTCTTTTTCTGGTTTTGTTACTGGGATAAGGCTGGCCTCACGGTATGGGTTTGGTAGTGTTCCCTCCTATTCTATTTTTTATAAGCGTTTATGAAGAATTGGTATTAATTCAGCCAGGTGGGGTGGCTTATGCCTGTAATCACAGCACTTTGGGAGGCTGAGGCAGGAGGATTGCTTGAGCCCAGGAGTTGAGACCAGCCAGGACAACATAGCTAGACCCCATCTCTACAAAACATAAAAAAAATCAGCCAAGCATGGTGGCACGCACCTGGTGTTCAGCTGAGAAGGCTGATGCAGGAGGATCACTTGAGCCCAGGAATTGGAGGCTGCATTAAGCCATGGTCGTGCCACTGCACTCCAGCCTGGGCAACAGAGTGAGATCCTGACTCAAAAAAAAAAAAAAAGAATTGGTATCAGTTCTCCTCATATGTTCCTAATTCCTGAGAGGACCAACATAACCCATTTTTTTATGCCATCACAAGCTCCTCTCTCCCCATCTTTTATGACCATGAAGTGGGATCTCTCCCAGTGTCCCGTCCCTGCTTCTTTGTCTACACCCCATTTGTGAGGGCAGGGACCTGACCTGCAGCTTCTCTTGCAAGACCTGAGGTACCCAGCACGCGGCAGCATTTTTATCCAAGTATGGACACCCAAGTACAGACATGTTTTATCCAAGTATGGATATATTTTATCCAAGTACATCCACTTAAAGGTTCTGAAGACTCTTCAGGATTGCCTGGTTATGTGTGAGTTTCCCCAAATCGGGCAAATATTAAGAACTATTTTCGGAATGCAAACTAGTTCAATCTCTATGGAAAACAGTGTGGCGATTTCTAAAAGATCTAGAAATTGACCTTCCATATGACCCAGCAATCCCCCTACTGGGAATATACCTGGAGAAACTCAAATCTTTCTACAGAATGATACCTGCACACGCATGTTTATTGTAGCACTATTCACAGTAGTAAAAACATGGAACCAACCATGCTGCCCGTCGAAACTGGACTGGATAAAAAAAATGTGGTACATATACACGATGGAATATTACGCAGCCATAAAGAAGGACACAATTATGAACTTTGCGGCAACTTGGATGGATTTAGAGTCTATCATACTCAGTGATCTATCACAAAAACAAGGAACAGATTACCACATGTTCTCACTCATAAGCCGTACCCTGAACATTTACCATAATACCATAAGAAAGGGATTGACAGTAGCAGGATACTGCTGGGTGGGCGTGGGACACAGCATCAGTAAGGGGACCTGATCTCAAACCAGGCAAGGTGGGGTCCAAAGGGAGGCCCAAACTTTACCTGTACAGTGTCCACTTATATGCCTGATACTGAATTGTACCCCACATCTTTAAAATAAATATTAAAAAAAGAACTATTTTCATGTCAGTGTACGTCTAGATGTCTGTGTGTGTGTGTAACTAAGTGTGTGTGTTTTGTGTACCTGTTTATTTGTATATGACTGTGTAACTCATTTCAAACAAAGACTCAGTATAGTTAGTCACAGGATGATTTGGGAGGCAATATTGCTGGGTTCAAGCCTGGTTCTTTCATTTTGAGCTAAATACTGGACTCTCAGGCTTGCCTTTAGTCTGTGTTCTCATATATATCATGGAAATTAGGGTGAGGGCTAGAATAAAATAGATAAATTATTTAGCCCAGTCCTTCCTGCTAGTAGATACTTAATAAATAATTAACAACTATCAGCTGATGACTTAAACTCCTTTCAGATGAATCTGATATTAACCACGTTCTAATATTTATATTTACGATTAATCTAGTATATTACCCGTGTTCTCATATTAATTTGAAATAACAGATGACTTGGTTCACAGTCTTCGATTTCGTTGAATGACCGATGAGCTGAACTTCTAAAATTCTCATTAAATTATCTGACATTGAACTGATCTTTTTTGTTCTTTTAATTCCTTTAATGTCTTTGGAGGCTGTGATGAAAGACTGTCCTTGTTCTGTGGCCTTGGGAGTTGGTGAGGAAGTGTCCTAAGAGTGTGGCCTTCAAGGGCAGACAGCCTGGCCTGTGGTGGAGCCCCCTCATCCTCACCTGTGCTCCCTGGGGCCCTTCTGAGAATTCAGAGAGATTCCATGAAAAGCACTAAGCACAGGCCTGGCGCTTCGCGAGTGCTGTGTGTTAAGTAGTTGTGTTCTTTACACTCATGGTCTCAGCACCTCGTAGAGTATTGCGTAGTGTTTGAATGGAACATTTTGTTGAAATCATTAAACTGCTGTGGAAGATGCCTGAGCGGAGTGCTTTCTTTTTTCCATTTAGGAAGGATGCTTGCCCTGAGCGAGGTGGGATGGAGACCTGTCTCCAGACTGGCTGAACAAGAGGCCTGGATTTGGGAAGGGTTCTTTCCTATCAGCCTCAGTCTCTGGACAGGATAAGCAAGTCCACCACAATCTTGCAGTCATATAGTTATCTTTCTCGAATGGAGATCCCATCATGGTTTAAAACCTGCGTTTGCCCTGCAAGGGTTAAATATATTTAGTGGGGCAGATTGTATCGGGAGTTAGGAAAACCCAGTATGTTGTTCCATGTCATTAATCAGACCAGTCAAACAAAGCAAGTCCATTAAGGCAAAGCCAGGAAGCCAAGGCCTCTCTAGAGAGAACACAGTGGCGACTAGCAGTGGGGCCTCGGGCCATGGGGGCCCGTGGCATGCAGGGGCACCATCATTTTTGTGGCCCATTTAGGATCAGAGCGAGTGAAGCATCTGGAGAAAGATGTCTGCTCACAGTATTTCTTATTCACGTAACTTACCAGAACAGACAGAGACAGACCTAAGTGACCAGAGTGCATCCCCAAGTGACCTAGAAGGCATAAGGTCAGAACTTTTGGGGTTGTTATTTCCAACATTCTTGCTCTTCCTAGGTCTAGATTTTTTTCATCTAATTTCCTTTCATTTGCATTTTTACAGGCTTTTGGCAGAGGGCTGAATTTTTTAAATATAAAATTAGTAAATTGAACATACAGTTTTCAAATACAAGTCAAGTGTAAGAAACCCACGCTTTCTTCAGGATAGACTCAATTCTTCACTACTTCTCTTTGGAAAACTGCCATCAAACCCAACCCAAGGCTGGGCATGGTGGCTCATGCCTGCAATCCCAGCACTTTGGGAGGCTGAGGCAGGAGGATGGCTTGAGCCCGGGAATTTGAAGCCGGCCTGGACAGCATAGTGAGACTTTGTCTCTACAAAAAAATCCAAAAATTAGCCAGGCATTGGGTATGGCATGCCTGTAGTCCCAGCTACCCAGGAGACTGAGACAGGAGGATTACCTAAGCCCAGGAAGTCAAGGCTGCAGTGAACTGTGATCGTGCCACTGCATTCCAGCCTGGGTGACAGAATGAGACCTTGACTCAAAAAAAAAAAAAAAAAAAGGAAAGAAAAAAATTTGAGATAATCGTTCTAATCCTGGTCTTGAGCCGTGTGACTTTAAAAAAAAAAATCGTGGTAACATCCTCTGATACGGGACCACACAGTGTGGCTCACAGGCTGGTCATTTCCCACACACAGCACGATGAGCAGACATCATCACCCCCTTGACACTAGGAGGGTGGAACTCAGAGAGGCGAGGCGACTTGCTCAAAGGCCCCCAGCAAAGCCACTTACTGCTGTGAGAAGCAATGCAGACTCAAGCGTGGAACGATGAGTGACCGGGCTCTGGGATCCGTGCAGGCTGAGAACAGCTTATTCTGAAAAGTCCATCTTCAAGTCCTTTTATTTGGATTGAAATTCCAGCCGAGTGTGGTGGCGCACGACTGCAATCCCAGCACTTTGGAAGGCAGAGGTAAGAGGATTGCCTGAGCCCATGGGTTCAAGGCCAGCCTGGCAACATAGCAAGACCTCGTCTCTACCATAAATCAAAAAATTAGCTGGGCATGGTGGTGTGCGCCAGTAGTCCCAGCAGGTCGAGGCTGCGGTAGCCATGAGCATGCCACTGCGCTCCAGCCTGGGCGACAGAGGGAGACTCCAACTCAAAAAAAAGAAATTCCATACAGGAAATCCTCGGGCAAGAAATTTTGGTTGTGTCCTGAACCCAAGTAGTTGGGTCCCTTTCTGAGGTTCCCAAGACCACTGGGCTCGACACAGCCTACACCTGTTGAGTGGACCCAGGTGGGCTAAACCGTCCTCCGGGCAGAGGCAGCTGGTCACCTGCCGGTGTCCTCACATGGATGGAGGTGGAGGAAACAGGTTGCAAGGACGGTTGCTTTTCTGGATGCTGTTGCCAGTTTGAGTTTTTCTCGAGAGTACACATAACGTGTTGATTTTTTTTCCTCGCGGTGTGTAATTGTTGTTATATATTAACTCACTGCCAGGCAACAGCACGGACTTGCACATCACAGTGGTGGGTTTTTGTATTCTCTGCTGGACAAAGTTCAGAGCTCCGGTTATTTCATGGTCCGATCTCTCCCGCCGAGCGGCTGGACCTAAAATAAAATCATGACCGCGGCGGTGTGACCCCTTGAGTGGCATTTTGAAGACTTGAAAAGGTAGGATGGGTCCAGTGTGTGTTTTTGAAATAAAACTGTTTCTTGGCTATCGTGATGAAAAACCGGCGTTAAAGGAAAGTCCGTCGTTTTGTTCAGAGTTTAAGGTCGAGTCTGCAGAGAGTGACACTTGGCGCTTATGGAACCCGGGCACACTCGCTGGTGGCTCCTGGGGAAGTCACCACCGCCTCCGAGCAGGCCCCGGGGCCAGGGATCGGGCTTGAAAGCGCATGCCTGGGGCATTGTGTTTTGTTCTCCAGGGGGCCTGCTCTGTACCCGCATTGATTGCCAGTGTGGGCACCTCCCCCCTCCCGCAGCTCGGCTAAGCCTCTCCTGATAATACAGGCTGGAGCCCCACACTGTGACTTGTGTTTGTGGCGCTGAGTCGGTGCTCGCTGGTGTTACAAAAGCTCGCACAATAAACGCTTTTGTGTGTGGCACTGCCCGCCGCACGTGATCGGCGCTCAGGAAGGTTTTATTGCTTGCTTTATGAAGGATTTTTTTACACAAGGGATTTGATGTATTAGCCAAGTACTGCCATGAGCACGATTTTTAGGGACCTGTAATTTAGATTTTCCTGATTCAAGGCTGTCACTTATTCTTAAGCAATCTGGAGATCCGTTTTGTAAGAAATAAAACTTTGCAGGGAGCTTAGGGAACTCAGATGTGAAAGGGCCAAATTAAGTCGTGGCTTTCATGTAACCTCTGGAAATAATTGCTCCTTGAATTTTAAGTCCATCAATAGTCTTCTATAATTTTTGACGCCATTGTTATTGATAAGTCTTTTATATGGCCTCGCTTCAGAAACCTTAAGCAAATCATTGGTTTTAGCATAATAGCCATGGTATTTTAAACACCCAATGAAACATCATGATTGAAGGTTTCTGAATACCTGAATTTAACTTAGAACACATACATGTAAATACAGTTTTTTGGCCAGGCACAGTGGTTCATGCCTATAATCCCAACACGTTGGGAGGCTGCTTGAGTCCAGGGGTTTGAGACCAGCCTGGGCCACATAGCAAGACCTCATCTCTACCAAAAAAAAAAAATTAGCCAGGCATTGTTGGCCAGTAGATCCAGCTACTCAGGAGGCTGAGGAGGGTGGATCCTTTCAGCCTATGAGGTCGAGGCTGCAGTGGGCTGTGATCGTGCCACTGCACTCCAGCCTGGGTAAGAGAGAGAGAACCCAACTCAAAAAATTTTTTTTTAAGTTTTAAAATTAAAAAATACGTATACACACACACCCCTTATTGGTTCTGTTTCTCTGGAGAACCCTAACAGCACAGGGACATGAAGGAAAACTGTGTGTGTGTGTGTGTGTGTGTGTGTGTGTGTGTGTGTGTGTGTGAAGAGAGACTCAGAAATTGGCTCATGTGACTGTGGAAACTGACAAGTTCAAAATCAGCAGGGCAGCTCAGCAGGCTGGAGAGTCTGGCTGGAGTGAGTGTTTTAATCTTGAATCCTCAGCCAAGGTGAATGGTTTGGGGCCCATCCCTCTCTCCCGGGGACCTCAGTGTTTGCGCATGAGGCCTCCCATTGACCAGATGTGGCCCACCTCAGGGGGGGCACTCACCCGCTTTCCTCAGAGTCTACTGACTCAACTGTCAGTCAGAAAAGAAAGACCCACACAGAAACATCTAGCCTGGTGTTTGACCAAACAACTGAACGCCGTGGCCTCGCCACACCGACACATAAAATAAGCCATCGCGGCCACCAGGTGAGGACGCATGGATGCCACAATCCACATGAAGACACAGAGAAGCCATCTTCCCATCCCCTGCTCACGTGGTGTGGCGTTAATTACAGAGTGAAAGTGGGACATCAGAAGGTTTGGGATTAGTTGGAGGATGATTCAATGTTATGCCAGCAGCTAGGGATTGATAGTATAACTAAAGTCAGAGATTTGTGGTACGTCAAGGATATGCCAAGTCCATGC
>CAUYQG010214035.1:0-20546 GCA_963574415.1 Tarsius wallacei | reverse complement strand
TCCATAATACTGAGTGACCTCTCACAGAAACAAAAAACTAAGTATCACATGTTCTCACTCATATAGTAGACCTTGATCATCCAACGTACTACCACAAGAAAATGACTGACAGTGGTGGGAAACTATGGGGGGGGGGAGGGTGATGGGATTAATGGTGATAAATATCTTTCTGGGGATGGGGAGACACCTCTTATCATCAAGGGTACCTGAATGAAGCATTTTTGTATGCCTAACCCCTAACTGTACCCCATAATACCATAATAATAAAAATAAAAAATAAAAAAAATAAAAAAAAAAGAAAGAGGATTGGATTTGAAAAAATATGGTACATATACATGATGGAATATTATGCAACCATAAAGAACAAAATTATGAACTTTGCAGCAACTTTGATGGACTTAGAGACTATGTCTTTAATACTGAGTGACCTGTCACAGAAACAAAGAACAGTACCTCATGATCTCACTCATAAGCGGACCTTGAACAAGTATCATAATAGTATAAGAAAGGGATTGGCAGTAGTGGAAAACTGCCAGAGGAGATGGGGGCACACCTTATCAACAAAGGTACCCGCATAATGAACATTTGTATATCTAACTCTGAATTGTACCCCACATCTTTAAAATAAAAATTTTTTTAAAATAATAATGATATAATCACAGGCAAGTGAATTTTTCTCTTTCAACTTCAGTTTATACATCTGTAAAATGGAACAGTAGTGCCTACCTTATGGGGTCATTATGAGGATTAAACAATTCAGTTTGTGTCAAGTGCTTAGATTTTTCGCTGGCACATAGTAACTGCCTAATAATTGCTAGCTATATCTATAGGCATTTAAAAAACCTTTGTAAATTTTTCTGAAGACCCTCAGAATAACTTTTGGACTTGATTTCTTAAATCATCAAAACATAGCTATCAGAGGACACATTTTAATTTATAGACAGGATGTTTGATGGGAACAACATTTTTCCAAAGAAGCATTGTTAGATGGTCTCTAACTGGAGGCCAGACTCAGACTTTTTCACTTGCAGTCAGTTGGGAAGGCAAATATTAGTCAGCATTTTTATAAGCATTGTGCATATCTACTGGCGTCAAGCAGTGCAGGTAGCCTAGAGAAATATGGCCTCTGTGTTATGAACTGTGATTAGCAACATTGTAATTAAAATACTTAATTGCTCAAAGTCTAATTTTAACTTGTGTGACCGTGGTCTCATGCTATTTTGCATTTTGCTTTGTGCAGCGTGACAAATGATAAAATAATTTTTTTCCTTTTGTAAAGTATAATCCTTATTTTAAAAAAATCACAGTCAAGAAGCATCAAAAGCTCATGCATTTAAAAACTTTTTATATTTATCGTGGGGATTAACAATCTTTAGTTTATTGACTTACTCTGACCTCAGTGTTTTTTGAAGGTTTGCCAAGAATCTTGTGTTGAACTAGATAGTACAGAGATGTCAAGAAGGATAAGGTGAAATTCTGTACTCAAAAGCTTGTTTGGTGACATAACACACAATAAATAAGATAATAGCATTATAAGGAAATTTGTGTAATTCAGTTCAGTTAATTACTAAGTCAGTGGTATAGAAAAGTAGGTACAGTGAGAACCCAAATAGGGTTTAATTGCCACAAACCAACTTCACTTGTCTTTCTAAACTGTCGTTTCAAGAAGTCTAGAAACTGCTGGGCCCAGTGACTCACGCCTGTAATCCTAGCACTTTGAGAGGCGAAAGTGAAAGGATTGCCTGAGTCTAGAGGTTCAAGACCAGCCTGGGCAACTTGGCAAGACCTCGTCTCCACAATAAATCAAAAAATTAGCCAGGTGTGGTGATGCACGCCTGTGGTTCCAGCTACTTGGAAGACTGAGGCAGAAAGATTACCTGATCCCAGCAGGTTGAGGCTGTGGTGGCTGTGAGCGTGCCAGCACACTCCAGCCTGGGTATCAGTGTGTGACTCTGACTAAAAAAAAAAAAAAAAAAAAAGGTCCGGAAACTAAAGAATAGAAGCCTTGAGGACATCACCAATGAACTAACAGTAATATATCTGTACAAAGTGCCGCTGCTTTGAAAATTTGCTGTATATTAAGTCATGGATATAAGTACACCTGATGAGGATTATAATAGCCAACATATTATCTTACTGAGTTCTGATAACAACCTTACATTATCTCATTTTTGAGGCAAGGGGAAATTGGGTTTCAGAGTGGTTCCTAGGTTATTCTATCAGTAAGTGTTAGGCCTGTGATTCAATTCACATTAGTAGTCCACCTGCAAAATCCTCTTTCTTAACCACTATAATATCTTGTCTCTATTGACTCCATTCAGCTCCCTACTTAAGGACTCCATGATTAGGTCATTATGGGTGAATTTCAGCATAATTAAAGTGGGAGACAGATGAGTTTGAAAAGGTAAATTAAGACAGTTGGAAAGAAATTTTTATACAAGCTAACAAGTTTGGAACATCCAATTATTAAGGAATCCTTATCAAATGATTGTTAATAAGAAAATGGCATATACAATTTTTGTTTCAGTAACACAACTCTTGCATGGATACGTAAAAGGTATTAAAATGGAAGGAGACCAGATTGGGAGTCCAGTTAGGTGGTGCAATAGCTAGATAGGTGTGCAACCAAATAGAAAAAGATGGATCTGAGAGATGTGTTCCAGGGAGAATCATCTAGATTTGTTGACCTATCCAATATGGAGGGAAAAGAAGAGGGAGTTGTAAAAAAATAACAGGTATATAAAGATGTCATTACTGAAATTGGGACAAGGGAGTGATTACAGTTAGGAAGGGGGTGAGTTTTGGACAAGATGGGTTTCAAGTGAAGGAGAACATACAGAAAGCATTTGACATCCCAAACAGTCAGAAGTCAAGAGTGATCAGCCCTGAGATTTGTGAATCCTCAACCTGTAAGTAAAGCCATGGGAATAAACAAGTTGATGGGGAGGGACCAGGGATTCTGCAAGTAGAAAGATATGAAGAGGATGAAGGTAAAAACCCAAGAAAGCCATCCGTTTTGAAGGTCTGACCCTCCTTAGTATCGTTCCAGTCTGAGGTTACACTGGATACTCTGATTGGACAGAGGTGTTTCCCAAGCCTTCATCTGCACGCTTACCAACCATCCTTTAGGGTGGTTCCCTTAGACCTTGGCTAAGCCATTAGCTCTTGGTTTTTAATTTCTCTCGCAGAAGATTAACTCCAATCTTGGCAAGGGTTTGTTCTTTATAAGTTGACTAAGGATTTGTATAGTCTGGAGATATGTGTAACTCATTCATAAATCACTTGTTTGATTAGATGTCTCAGCCTTTTCTAGGATTTTTTTTTCATAAAATTGGCATTTCACATTTCTAGTTTTAAAATAAATTAATACAGTGATGGAATCTACATAAAATGATTGACAGTTCCTTAATGAGCTCCAGTGAAATGTTTTAGAAACTCACTGGCAGCTTCCTATGTCCTAAAAATGTATATTTCTTTTTTAAAAAAATTATTATTATGATAGAGACGAGGTCTCACCAAGTTGCCCGGGCTGGTCTTGAACCCTTAGGCTCAGGCAATCCTCTCGTCTCGGCCTTCCAAAGTGCTGGGATTACAGGCTGAGCCACTGAGCCCGGCCAGAAATGTATATTTCTTAATTCTACTGTGGTGCTCTTTCAATAATGAGAAGAATAAATGGGTCATGCTGTCCATTTATAAGCAGCTTTTTAGCATTGGTCACTGCATGAGAAGCAACACTACTCCAAGTAGCCTAAGAGAAAATACCCAAGAATGGGGTAGACAGTCCTGGCTCTGATGTCAACTGCCTGAGTTAGAATCTAGGCTCTTCCCCCTTTTTTTTTTGAGTTGGATTCTCACTCTGTCGCCCAGACTGGAGTGCAGTGGCCGCTCCCGGCCACTGCAGCCTCGACCTGCTGGGCTTCTGCGATCCTTCCACCTCAGCCTTCCACGTAGCTGGAACTACAGGCGCGCGCTACCACTCCCGGCTAATTTTTTGATTTATTGTAGAGATGAGGTCTCGCCAAGTTACCCAGGCGGGTCTCGAACCTGCGGGCTCAGGCAATCCACTCACCTCAGCCTCCCAAAGGTGCAGGATTACAGGCTGAGCCACCGAGCCTGGCTTAGGCTCTTCCTTTTAACCAGCATATGTCTTCAGGCCAGTGGCAAACCCTGTAAGCCTTTGTTTCCTTGTCTGTAAAAGACATTATAGTAGCACCTATAGGATTTCCCTTGGAATTGTTGAGAATATTCAACAAGTATTTTACCCAATATTGGGCACTAGGGAGTGTTACATATAATAAATGAGCATTAATGCATCTTGTCTAGAGTCGATTTCTCCCTTTTATTCTCTTTTAAATACCTTTGTGAGTGCTGCACTGTCTGGACATATTTTTATCTGACTTTCCTGAATATAATGTAGTTGCTGGCTAGATGGCACTGTGAATAAGAGATTAGGGGATACTGGACTATCACAGCAGTTCATTCTAACAGATTTGCAAGACTATACTTTTTCAGGGTATCCCTTCCTTCCTCTTACAGAATCATCACTTCTCATCTGTAAGCAGAGCGCTGGCTAACTCTGTGGCTTAAGCAGGGGGCAGAACATCTGAAGTGATCTGCATATATCTGGTATGTTCATTTCTTTTGTTCTCCAGACCAGGTCACAAAGAATGCTTTTCTGAGTATTGTAGTAGAAGCATTTTTTAAAATGTTTGTGACATAGACTCATGCAGACATAAGAGCCTAGGCCTTTTCGTAGGCCGTTGTACATATCAGACTCAGTTTGCGTGCAGATATTATCGAAGGGTGCACTGTGTGCTGCATATAAAACTAATCCTGCATCATGTTATCTGGAAAATTACCCCAAATTGCAGTATTAAGATAGATATTGAAGCCCTGCAAAATAAGCAGTGGAATTTCTCTCCCTGCTATTTAGAAGTGTTGTGGAATTTACATGATAGAAAAATGAATAATAGACCTGGCAAAAGAGACATTTTCAGGAATTGCATATGTTTATCACATTTCCTTGTGTAGAACAAGATTACAGGAGGCTTTACCATTGCATCTACTTGGTTTTCACAAGCTGAATATGAGCACAGGCTTCCATTTCATTTTCATCAGAATTCTGCAATCAGGCCAGGTGCCGTGGCTCTCGCCTGTAATCCCAGCACTTTCAGAGGCTGAGACAAGAGGATTGCTTGATCTGGGAGTTTGAGACTGTCTCTACAAAAAAAATTAAAAAATTAGCCAGGCGTGGTGTCATGTGCCGGTAGTCCCAGCTACTCAGGAGGATGAGGTTGTGGTGACCCATGATTGTATCACTGCTCTCCAGCCTGGGCAACAGAATAAGATCCAAATACCCAAATACAAAAAAATCAAAAGAAAATAATTCTATAATCAAAGCTTTAATATATAACTTGCAGGGTATAGGTATACCATCATCCTCTAAACGGCCTTTTTATGAACTCTGTCTGCCCTGTCCTAGAGTGGGGATCACATTCACTTGCGTGCCAGTCCTTTGGACAGCAGAAGCATCTGCCTGTTCTTGTATAGCATTTTAAACATCTTCCTCATTATCCAGAAAGATATGTTAGGTAATGGTGAAAATCCATTTGTCAAGACTTGCGCAGGCCTCTGACAACTCTTTATTGCTTCAAAATTACTCTGACCTACGTTCATCTTTCTAACCAGCTCCTGGCAGAAATCCAGCCATCCTGCTACAAAAGTAAATCAAAGAAAACTGAAAACATCACTAACCTTGAACCTAAGAGCCCCTAGCTTCTATAAGAGTGACCCCTATGAACTGGAATAGTTTGGAGAATGTCAAGGGAAATCTGAGGTTGCAGCAAGATGTTGGAAAGGAAAAGAGAGCCCAAGAGGTTCAGGTGCTTCCAAGCAGGGCTCTCAGTCAGAGCTCCGGTAAGCCAATGACATGGGCCGATGACTGGCCAGAATCAGCTGGTTGTATGTAGAAGCCAGACCGCCAGGCTACTGCTTCTGGATAGAATTTGACCTTAATCAGGTATGATACTTAATCCTAGTCAGCCCTCGGTATCCACGGATTCTGCATCACCAGAGTCAACCAACCTTGGGTCAAAAATATTCAGGGGGAAAAAAAAAAGTACCAATTAAAATACAGTGTAACAGCTCTTTACATCACATTTACATTATGTTAAGTATTGTAAGTGATCTAGAGATGATTTAAAGTGTATGGGAGGATTGTGTAAGTCATATGCAAATCCTACTCCATTTTCTAGAAGGGACTTGAGCATCTGTGGATTTTGGTATTAGAGGGGGGTTCTGGAACCATTCTCCCACAGATACTGAGGGATGACTGTCTAACATTTAAGCTATGGAGATTGAGAAAAAAATTAACTATCTTGTTTTTTTTATTAGTAGATTATTTGAACTGACATTCAAATGCCAGAGTTAACTAGTCTTGTAATGCCCATGAATTTCACAGTCACAGAAAGTAATTTTCTTTATTTCTGATCATAAAATGTATATTTTAATTCTGAGTCCCTAGTAGTGACAAGATAGTAGAAAAACTCAATCTAGGCTGAGCTCCGTGGCTCAGCCTGTAATCTCAGCACTTTGGGAGGCCAAGGTGAGTAGATTGCCTGAGTCCATGGGTTCGAGACCAGCCCAGGCAACTTGGAGAGACCTCGTCTCTACAATAAATAAAAAATTAGTCAGGCATGGTAGCGCGAGCTTATAGTTCCGGCTACTTGGAAGGCTGAGGTGGAAGGATCACCAAAACTCAGCAGGTTGACACTGGGGTGGCCGTGAGCATGCCACTGCACTCCAGCCTGGGTGACAGAGTGAGGCTCCTACTCAAAAAAAAAAAAAGAAGAAAAGAAAAACTCAATTTAGTTATAGCCACAGCCAGCCATCTTGCTCAAGTGTAGCACTTACTAAGTGGCTTCTGGTTAAAATTCAGGAATATTCAGAATCTTTCCCTTTTATTCCACTCCTTTCTCTTTTGCTGCTTGAAGCCATTGCCTCCCCCATGCAGTCAAGGGGCCCTGTGCTCTTGATTCAGCCTTCCTCTGCTGTCTCTGAATCCTGACCCCAATGGAACTGGAGGCAGTACTGCTAGGATGGAAATGTGGATCTGTGGGCAAGGACTTGGCTCCCACTTGCTACCTGTTCTTAGCTGAGTCTTCAGTTGCCTGTGGTTTCTGGCAAAAACTGTCCACGCTGCAGTCCCTGCCATGGTGACCATTATCTCCAGCCAGCCGTGTCCATCAGACTCGGAGAATTGGTTTCTGTCTCCTTCTCTTTCTCTTAGCTAAAGTCAGCACCCCTGGGGCAGTGCAGGGAACTCCTGACCCCTTTATGCCCTAGCCTAGCTGCCATCTCTGCCTGAGCGTCTTGCCCTTGTGACGTGAGATGTGTCTCTGAAGCTGCTGCCTTAATCACAAGAAAGGGGAAGCAGGAAGCAATATCTTCCCAGGTCCTCCAAACTTTGTAGGGAAACCTTGTGAGGACCCCAGCTCCCACCAGATACGTCTCGACTTTATTCTGGGGGATGAGGAGGCACTGACCACAAGGCCTGTAATTGTTCCTAATCTTTTTCCTCTCCAAATCTTTCGCCTCTCTCCAGTTTGGAGTGAGGTGGTGAAGGAAACTTGTTTTGCCAGTTTATATTCTTTTCAAAACTATTTTTGTCTCTCATTTGAACTAGAACCAAGAATTTGGAATCCTTGTTTGCTGTTTTTATTTTTTTCTCCTGACAATTCTCCCTGGTGCAAGAGGTGAACTGGCCACCGTGTATCTCTTGGAATATGGGCTTAGGGAAGGGGGTACAGTGGTGGAGAGGGGACATTCTCTCCTGTCATCCTGGCAAAGAGCACTCAAATCTGACTCGTCAGTCAAGGTAGAAATCAGTTTTTTGCTTCCTTAAGATTCTAGCATTTTTGTCTGCCCTCCTGCCTTGGAAAGGGCTGCTGTGCTTAGCCACTGTTGCTGAGAAGCAAAGCACCCTCAGGGGTGGTGAGATAACACTTTGGGGGTGAACAAGTGTAAGAGTGTTCCCTTTTTTAACATGTTGAAAACTCAGATATGAGGAGGTTGCTCTTTCTGTTTTTTTGTTTTCCTAAGAATCTTGATTAGAGCATTAATGAAGAATCCCTTGAAGTGTACATATATAAATATACATATCAAGGAATTAATCATATATCTTATTTTATATGTATATTTAATGTGTGCATATATGTATATTTCTATAACAACCTTCTGGTTAGATCATTTTTGAAGCTGGCTATTCGGTCATGGTGCTTACTGTTTCTTATTTTCTATGGGTCAGCTTTCTTTCTCCAATCTTAGAGACTCACCAGGAATATTGCATCTAAATTCTGAAAAGAGCTGGGCTCGGTGGCTCAGCCTGTAATCCCGCGCCTTGGGAGGCTGAGGTGAGTGGATTGCCTGAGCCCGCAGGTTTGAGACCCGCCTGGGCAACTTGGCGAGACCTCATCTCTACAATAAATCAAAAAATTAGCCGGGTGTGGTAGCGCGCGCCTGTAGTTCCAGCTACTTGGAAGGCTGAGGCGGAAGGACCGCTGGAGCCCCAGCAGGTCGAGGCTGCGGTGGCCGGGAGCGGCCACTGCACTCCAGTCTGGGTGACAGAGTGAGACTCCAACTCAAAAAAATAAATTAAATAAATAAATAAATAAATAAATAAATTCTGAAAAGAAGTTGGAGGGTTTCAGGCAAGGTGCCCCTGAGACCAAAGTGAAGGCCGATTTCCTTGTCTGCCCCAGCCAGCCCGACCTGTCAGTCCTGTTTCTCCCAGAGAACCTGTGGAGGCCACTCTGTTCTAACCTTTCTGAGCTGGGCTATCAATGGCTCTCCAGCACGTCCTGCATGCCTTTGCTTCAGGCATTCGGCTTATTTTTCTTTTATCTTTAAAGCTGCCCCTACTTACCAAGCCCCTTGGGGTTATTTTCCTCCTAAAAATTGTCTATGGAAGTGAACAGTCTTTTTTTTCATGTAGCCCCCCCTAGGGAAGTCTAGACTTTCTGTTTTAAGGGTATTTACTTTTAACCACAGGACATAATGAATTTCTAAATTAGTCAAAAGGTCACTCTTCACTCTTCTGCTCTGTGCTCTGGGAGGCTTTAGGGACTCATCCACAAGCCTCCTTTGCACTTTGGTTCCCAGTTGGGTTTGGCCAATAGGAGGCACAGAAGGAGCTTAGAGAGTGGGAAGAAAGTAAGACTGGGTGTTATTCCTCCTGCTTCCCTCCTTAGGAAGTTCCTGTGTTCCTCTACCTAAGACACCAAGATCTTGCCCCACTGCTCCTGTTCTAGCTCCGAAGTTCTTTGGTTCTGGTAGCCATTAGGGCTGGTGATTGCCTCATCCCCCACAGTTGCTAGCCATAAGTTCCTTCATTTTTTCTTATTGGCTTCCCATCATGCTGTTCACATTTTGAAAATAGCCAAACAGCCACTTATTCAAGCTTTGCCAGTTACCTTTTTGAGTCTGCTATCTACTTCCTCCTAATCGAATCCGTGCGGTTAAAGATACTTGGAGTACAGGTCCCTGGGCTACCTGGCTTCTGGAGCTGTCTGGGCTGTAGCCCAGCAGTATCTGTAACCCTGGGAGCTTTGTTAGCAATGCAGAATCTTTGCTTCTGCCCCAGACTTACTGAGCCTGCACTTTAACAAGATTCCTAGGTGATTGATAAACACCTGAAGATTGAGAAGCACTGCTCTAGAGGTAAGCTCCCTTCTCAGGGAGTCAGTAGCCAGGAATCTGTTTGAGTTTAAGCTTTCCATTCTGAATGTATTCTCTTTCATTTCTGGGGAAAGGCCACAACTCTTGCTTCTTCTGCCCTTTCTCTAGCCCCTTTCCCCACCTCCACCAAGGAGCAAAGCTCACATCCCTCCATGACCCTTTTTACCGCTTGTTTATCCCACAAAGTGTTACTGAATACATTCTAAACTCCAGGCTGGTTGGTGTTAGGATACAAAGAAGAATAAGGCAACACATCCCTGAGCTTAACTCAATTTAGTGAAGGGATGAAGACATGATCGTAGTCAATTTCAACAAAGTAGGAAGTACATCGTGGAGTTGGGGAGCAAATAATGTGGAAACCAAGGCCAAAGTTATCTAAAGTTACTTTGCTTGATGAATGTGAGGAAGTCCCTCTGTCAGATCCTTTAAAAAGCAACGTGCTTTCTCATTTTAGTCACGTTAGAAAATCTTTAGTAAAGATATCTGATTGTAATTCCCATCCTCAAACTTCATTCTAATATCACATTTGACAAATAGCAGCATCTCTCCAAGGAACATCTAGCAATCCATGGAGGCAGAATTGTTTGAGAAGCAGAGACAGCTGCTCAAATGCCTACAGGCAGCCAAAGCCTAAAGAAATTAAGGAGTTGGTTTTTTTTTTTCCAAAAGAAAATTCATGGAGAAAAATCCAAATGATTGCCTTAATAAGCTGTCTTTGGAATTAATTTTGGTACTTGTTAAAGAATCTAAGTCTCTTTCAAAAGGATTCTCCCTTGAGTTCCTAATTAGGCCCTCTTCTTTTATCACCTGAAAGCAACACTCCCATTCCAGTCCCTGCATAATTCACATGATTGAAATAACACAGATTCCAGATTACCTAAGCAAAAATAGAGGAACACTGTTTCATAGCATTATAACTTCTTAAAAAGATGTATTGATTTAGGACTCTGAATATTGATTTAACCATTCGTTCATTCAAGAGGACCAGAGTATCACTCAAAACTTAACTGTTTCCCTACCTCTCCCTGGCACCAGAACTCAGTGATAAAGATCTCCATCATTCTGGGTTCTTGAACTTTCTATCTCTAATTCTCTCTTCATTGGCCCGGTGATCTCTTAGACCAGCAAACCCCAACCTTTTTGGCATCAGGGACCTGTTTCATGGAAGACGGTTTTTCCAGGGACAGAGTGGGAGTGGGGGAGCGGAAGATGGCATCATCAGGCATTACATTCTCCTAAGGAGCGCGCAACTTAGATCCCTCATATGTGCAATTCACAATAGGGTTCATGCTCCTATGACAGTCCCATTCTACTCATCCCGCCGCTCACCTCCTGCTGTGCAACCTGGTTCCTAACAGGTCATGGATAGGACTACGGTCCAGGGTTGGGACCCCTGCCTTAGACCAGCACTACTCTTCCTCTTCTCTGTTTCCTGTTTGTAAGCACATGGGACTTGGATTAATTTTTGTGCACACTTACAGGAGTTGATGCCCTGATTATGATGGCCCTGTTATTCTCACAACCTGGTATGTTGTAATCTTTATTGTGTGAAAAATGACAGAACCAACCAGCAGGTTCTGAGAATTCCAAAGAAGTAGGTGGAACTAAGTCTGTGAAAGGATGTTACTGTGCCTGTGATGTATAAATGAACTTCCATGTAGATGTGAGCATTTGACTGAGATGGAAATTTTCAGATTTTACTTAGTTTTCCATTGACTTTCTCTATCCAGTAGTAACTTATGAAATTAATTTAGTTGGTTACTATCTACATTTGGAAAAAAATGGAATAGAAGAAGAAATAGGTCAGAGTACATAGCGACACATAATGAAACTGTTTCATGAAATTTTTATTTATTACATATATGACGTGTGTGTATTGGGTAGAGATATAAATTGTAGTTCGAGATTGGGTTGAGATTAAGCATTTTTGGAAAAACACTCCTTTAGAAGATACATGTTTGAAACAAGAAGTTTTATGGGAGGAGCAATTGGAAGAGAGGTTTTTAATCTTTAAATATAGGAGGAAAAGTCAATTGAACAAAACAGTATATTGGCATCTAATGACCAAGGTAATGATTTCTAGCATTGCTAATTTATACTAGCTAAACTGCAACTAGACATTAGCCACTATTGGGTCATAAGCTTATATATTACACTTTTTTTTTTTTTTCACATTTCGTTTTATCCCCTTCTTTCTTTAGTCCTTAGTAAATATGTTTTGAAAATGTATCCTGTCATATATGCTTAAAGAAAAAATGTAAGAGAACTTTCCTAAATATACTAGAGTCTAAAGGAATAAGTATATCCCCAGGTCAAGATATGTTGGGGCCAACGAGGATAGAAATGGGAGCACCCAAAGAAGAAAAGCAGCCCTGAGAAAGGGAGAGTGGGAACCTGGTTTATTTTACCCTTCTCATCTCCCACCATGGGGTCACAACATTGTCCTGCTGTGACCTTCCTACCACTCGTTCCTCGCGAGGCCTTCTTCGGGTGCATTGACAACTTTGTTCTTTGAAACCTTTATTCCAGTGTCCTTGGTATTGATAGGTGAATCTCTGAAGAAATGACTAAAGAGTGTACCATTTAAAATTTGATTAAAAGGATCAAAGCAAATCCTCCCCACAGCAAGAACTCCCATTCAAAGCTATGGCTATAAATATATTAATAGGAATAGCTCTAAAAGCTATTTGCTTATGGGAAAACAAATCTAAAATAGCAAGTTTTCTCTTCAGAGTTCAGGTCCTTATTGTCAAAGTTTTTTGGCTTTTCTTTGACTTAAGAATATCAAAATTCCCTCATGATCATCTGTTCAGAGTTAAAATTTGTATTGTAAATATGTTTTGAGAATAGGAAAAAAATCAACTGAAATAAAAATCAGCATCTCTTGAGTGAAGAAATTCTTTAAGCTACATTATCATTTGCTTTTCCTTTATACTAAGAGTATATCATTTGCTTTTACTTTTTAGTTGGAGGTTAGCAGTGAAAATGGCCATTAAGGTATCACTTTTTTCTAGTATACAACTGGAGGAGAATTAAAAAAAAAAATACTGGTACTTGGGTCTCATGCCTTGAAATTTTGATTCAGTTGACCTAGGATGTGGTTTAGGCATTAAGACTTTAAAATTGTGATGTACAGTCAAAATGATGGTACCGTGGATGTTAATCTGGTGGTTTGACTTCCTATAGGTTTTCCCTAATTGTGTTTTGTTTTACTGCTCAAAAACACAATTTTAATCAGTGTTATAATTCTTTTTTTTTTTTTTTTTTGAGTTGGAATCTTACTCCGTCGCCCAAGCTGGATTGCAGTGGCACATTCAAGGCATGGCCACCACAGCGTCAACCTGCTGGGCTCCAGTGAAAGGCTCCAGTGCCTCAGCCTTTCAAGTAGCCGGAACTGTAGATGTACGCTACCACACCCGGCTAATTTTTTTATTTATTGTAGAGACGAGGTCTCACCAAGTTGCCAGGGCTGGTCTTGAACCTGTGGACTCAGACAATCCACTCGCTTAGGCCTCCCAGAGTGCTGGGATTACAGGCTGAGCCTGACCGTAATTCTTAATTAAAAGTGTTAGATATAACTCTCAGACTTCTGTATTTTAAATACATAGGCACAGGAGCTTTCTTAATGTCAAAGTTTAATTCTGTCTTTTCTAACAGTTCAACAGATATCAATCACTGATTAGTCCAATTGTCATTTCCTCCTTAGCTAATTTGAGTAGTTCTGTTTTTTCAGCATATTCTGGCTTGTTCTGCCTTTTGTCTAATCAGAAAATACAGCTTGGTTTCAGTTTCTCCTGGTCTTAGGGTATCTGCGTATTCAAGGTGCCTGCTGATTTTCTTCCTACAGCTTTGGCTACATACATTGATCTGATCATTTATCAGACACTTTGAGTGCCTGTTGCATGTCAGATTTGGTATTAGGGGCTAGCTGTACAAAGATGACCAAGACTCAGTATTTACCCAGGAGAGCAATCCCCTCTTATACCAAGAGATAAGTATGAAATAGAGTGTCCGTGACAGTGCAAGTGCTTCCCAGCTCTGTTAGAAAGGCTTCACAGAAGTAATGACATTTGAATTGAATCTTAAAGGACAGACATGTTATTTGACCTGGTAATACAATATCGAAGAAAACAACCTTATAAAAATGCCACGGTTCATGGCTTGTTCAAGCAAAGGTGGGAAGGTTTGTTGGTGAGGAATTGCAGGGGATGAAGCTAAAGAAACAGACTTGGGAGAGAGACCTTTTCATGACATGGTTAGAGTTTCCACCTCAGCCTCTGCATGGTAGGGAGCCAGAAGAAGGCAAACTCCATGGACAGATCTCCCTTTGAAAAGACTAATCTCAGGGCAGCATGGAAGATGAACTGAAGGGACATGATACAGGCAGCAAGGAGAGCACACTAGGAGGCTGTTTGCAACAAGTGACTGAATTATGGTATGAGCAATGTTAACAAGTTTGAAAAGGACTCACAGTAATTATTTGTGGGGAAAGCATGATTGCTGTGGAAAATCTGAAGGAAAACAAAAAATATTAGGAAACTACAAATCTATAATCCTTTCACGAGAGATAACCTCCTGAACAATTCATTCTAGTCATTCTTCCCTGCGTGTTTTATATATTTAGGAACATTTTAGATCCTGATTTTTAATTTAACCCTAAGAAAAGCATTTCTTATTATAAAAGACTCTCCATTAGCATTATTGAATGGTTTCATAATCACTTTTGTGTTACTGCAAAACAGAAATATCAAATTGTTCCCTTAATTGGTTATTTCCAGATTTTCATAAATAACCTTTAACATTTTTGTGCTTAAAGCTGTTTAAAATTATTATTTTCATAGACTAGATTCCTTAAGTAGACTTGAGTTAAGTCACACTTAACATTAAGATTGTGCTGTTGCCATATTGGTTTTCCATAAAAACACAAAACTTATGCTTTAGAGTTTAGAAATATTCAAGGATAGTCTAGTTGGATTTGGTGAACACTTGCTTTGGGGTAATAAAAAATGATAAATTTTTAAAAAACAATGCCAGTTTCCTATTTGGCAGACTTGGTAAATACTATCATCACTAACCAAGAAAAACAGAAGAATACAGGAAGAACAGATTTTGCAGAAAAGATGAGTTCTGTTTTGGACTTGCTACCTTTTCTGCGCTGTCAGAAAATCCAAGTAGTTCAGAGTAGACAAGTGAAGGTGTGTCATAGAATCAACAAAGGAGATGGAAAATCTACCCTCCTAGAGTTGAGAGTGCATTGGCAAATAATTGTTAATAAAAGTCATAGAGGCTAAGTGGGAGACACAGATTGTTAGAATAGAAGTGTGGGGAATGAAACTTTGAGAAACACTGCTACTTCTCAGGATTGGAGACAAGAAGAGCCATGAAATAGACTAAGAAAGAGGGATCAGGAGAACCAGGTGTAGTGTTGGCATGGAAGCCAGGAGTAGACATTTTCCAGAAAAGGAAGAATGGATGTACTATAGACCTGTTACTCAACCCTTTTACCATCTAGTAATGAAATTGATAGATAATATAATCTACCTATGTACATAATATAATGTACCTATGTACCTATATTAAAAATCAATATAATGCCTCAACTGTAATGTTAAAGAAAAAAAATGAAAATGTATATTATATGATGAGCATTTCAGTATATAAACATTAAGACATGCCTAAACATGACTGAATACATTAAAGGAGTCACGTGGTTGCTCTGATATGTAGAATTACCATGTGTGAGGAAGTTAAGACTGAGGGGTCCACACAAGCTGTATTTCTGTGTCCCAAATGACTTGAATTTCCGAATGGTGAATATTGGAACAAAACAAAGTACAGTTTTCCCTCAGTTTGTTTTTGCTGGAATTCTGTGTATAAAAAATACTCTGAGTTCTTATTGTATGATTTTGTTTATTTAGAATGATATAAAGTGCAAATTAATTTGTAGTTTTAGACACAAATGATGGTTACCTGGAGATACAGATGGAAGGAGGGAGGGTGAGAAGAGCCTTTTAGGAGTGACAGAAATGTATACTTCTTGATTGTCATGGTTTCAGGTGTGCATACAAATGTCAAAACTCACACATTGTACATTTAAAATACATGTACTTTATTCTTTATCAGTTACATTTTTTCAATAGATTTTTAACTTAATATTTTGTTGTTTAAAGCTAAAAATCAGGCTTCTAAGTTCAGACAGTTATAAACAGGCTTATCACTTGTGAATATCCAGTAGGGATTTGGAAGTCTTGTGCGACTTCTTTCTTGGGCAGGACTGTCTGCTGCATTGTAGGGCTCCTAGCATTCCTGACCCTGCCGATAAAATGCTAGTCATCGCAATAATCAGCAAGCTCTCCCACAGCATTCCAGAACACTCCCCATGGAGTGACATAGTCCAAGGGAGAAGCAAGGGTTCAGTGTCAAGTGCCCCTCCTTAATTCTCACTCTTCAGAGTTCTGGCTAAGGAAGAAGTGGGGGAAATAACATGATGGTGTGGTAATCATGACCTCTGTGGAACTCTGTAGTTCTCCCTCCCCAGTCAGTGATAGTTTCTTCACTGTGTCTACATAAATTTCTCCAATCCCTTCCTTCCTCTCTGAATTGTGGGCTCTTGGGCTGACTCTTTAGACACACGAATGCTGCTGCTCCCCGGAGCAATGGCTCTCATCTAGCCTGTTTCCAGCCCACTTAGGAATAAAATCCATTTCTTAAAGCTGCTTCTAGCCTGAGATTCCCATTTATCTGGTTCAGACTGTGTTTTAAACATTCAGCAAAATGTAATGAGGACCTTGAAAGAAACACCTTTATTCATCTGGTTGACTTGTGTGGCATTTGTACTGATCATTTTGGGCATAAAGTCTTCCCACATTTCTTCCCAAAAGATCATTTTACTTTAAGTCATAACTTGGGCAAGTCACTTGACATCTAGAGGTTCTATTTCTTCATAAATAAAATACTCATGAGGCATGATAAATGTTAAACATAAAGTGCTGTACAAGTAAAAGGTCCATCATTGTTGAATACAGAAGGCCCTGGCGTGTGGAGTAGGTAAGGGTCTTCTTATGCTTGAAATAAGGACAAATGAGGAACGTTACTCTTTTAGTAATTCTTTGAACTGTTAAGTACTCAGGTCATGTATGCTCTTGTATATACCTCTGTTTTGTTTCATGAAAAAAATATTAGATAACAAACACTATTAAGCTGCTTTTCCAGTTACAAATAAACAATCTTTCTCTTTAAGAGAATGTGTATGGTGTGCAATTCAGTACTTAAGGTGATGCAAAATACAAACACAAACAATTGATTGTACTTAAACTAGCTGCCAAGTTTGCTCTATGTTTTCTATAGCATATTTCACCAAACATGGTAAATACTCCTTTCCCAACCTTTCTGATCCTCTCACAAATTAAGTTTTATGACAGACTACCAAGTTTTGTTCTAGTTCATTCTTGTTTTCCTTCATAATGTAATAAGTGAATTGTAGTGGCTTTGATTTATGTTTTTGCCTGACTTCAAAGAACACTAGAGAAATGGTCATTTTTAAAAGTTGGCTCATGGACTTCTACCCTGCAATAGGAAAATGAGGAGAGAGTCCTGTGAATTGCAGAGGACCACTCCCACCAGGGGGACCTGAGCCTTCACTAGAGGTATTGGTGAGTGTTACTGCTCTGTCCCTGGCAGTACAGAACTAGGCTCCCGTAATTTTGTTTTAGAGTGCATTGTCTCCTTTAACTTATGACTTTTACAACTCCCAGTGGCTTTCAGTTTTTCTTATAAATTATTTTAGATTCACTTTGAGCGTTCAAAGCCTTTATTCCAGATCTTGCCTTTTGTTTGTCCAACAGAATTTGAGCCTCTGGACTGTAAAATCACATGATCAATTTAATTTTTCAATTGCAGTTTTCCCTAGATGAATGAAGAAAGTTTAAACAGCCTTTCTGGAGAAATCAACCAAAGCACTGAAATTTTGTTTTCACAGATTGTCATTAGAGTATTTCCCTGGGTATTTGTTTTATTAAAGACTAAGTTTTTAACTCCGGGGGTGTTGGTCTTAGAAATTCTTCTTTCTAGGTGAGTGGACTTTTACACAAAGATTCAGAATCAGAGTATGAAAAAAACAACACATTTCATTGATCCTCCTATTCTTCCTGAGATCCAGCAAGGAAGAAAGTGAGAGCTGTCCTTGCCAGAAAGAAGAGTCAAGTCTCCAGGAGGGCCTGGCCTGTGCTGATGATGGGAAAATGGTGAAGGTGTTGTTCAAACAGCCACCGTCCGTCAGGAAACAGACTGTTCTCCTAGACTGAGGAAGGGAGAGCCTCTCTCTGGGGGTCTCAGGCAGGCATACAACTGCAGACTGGACCCTGCAGACCTTCTTTTACTCTAGACCAGGGGTTAGCAAACTTTTCCTGTAAAAGGCGGCCAGATGTAAATATTTTCTGCTTTGCAGGAGATATGATCTTTGCTGTAACTGCTCAACTCTATCACTCATGCAACTCATGTAACCATGGACTTTGCATAAACAAATGGCAGAGGTTGTATGTCACAAACTCTTTTCAGAAAGCCAGCAGCAGACTGGATTTGTCTACAAGTTACAGCCCACTGACCTCTACCCTAGATCAAGCCCCACATTCTTATTGGGTT
This sequence comes from Tarsius wallacei, assembly GCA_963574415.1. NCBI lineage: Eukaryota > Metazoa > Chordata > Mammalia > Primates > Tarsiidae > Tarsius > Tarsius wallacei. Next base: position 2,171 of record CAUYQG010214035.1, on the reverse strand, counting down.
AACTGGATATAGCCCCTCATGGGAATGGCCAGGTTCCCATTCTTAGAAAGGGTAACCATACATTTAGAGGCTGAGCTTCTCTAAGTGCCTGTGGTATCTAGGAACATGCTGGTTCATCTCAAGTAAAGTTTTTAAACACCTAGCCACTTAACAGGTAGACCCTTATATTTTATATGTAATATCGGAGTCTAAATTCAGGCTTCAGCATGGGACAAAGCCAGAACGTCACATCTAAAGGCTTAGGCGTTTCCTGTGTTTGGGGACAGCCTGGCCAAGGCCAATGGGTGAATGAAAGTGCTTAACAAAATGTGTAGCAACATACAAGGGTGATACTTCAAATATTTAATAACTCTTAATAAGGTCCAGATAGCTACCAAAAGTGACAGTCTTTAGCAGTAGACTGCCAATATAATTTCTGTCCTGGTAAACGCTCACTGAAAAGTTATAAATGGTAGCATTTATGTATGTATGAAACATTTATGTATATATGAAAATATATGCACATACATACATTTTTTTTTTTAGAATATTGAGACTGCATGAGCTCCCCCAGCTTGGATTTCAACATTGCAAATCTTCTTTTTCCCTCTTGTTATTCCTGAGAAAAATGGCTCTTCCTCTGGGGAGCTCGAATCAATACCTACCTGCCCCCCTGGCAGCCTTGCTAGGTCTCCCCCTGCCTCCCCGCAACCTTTCCTTTCCTAAAAGCTTTCTGGTCCCTGCCCTCAAAGATGCTCAGATCTTCCTCATTCTTTATCAATAACCGTTTTTGTTGATTACAATATTTTCTATTTGATATGTTATTTTCTTCAGAGAAGGTAGGTTGTCATGCAGGTTAAGAAATTCTGTGGTAACCAATTCACTGAAGTCATTTTGAAGTTAATCTTTTTTTTTTCCCTCTGAATTCTGTGAAGTTCAGCTTTGTTGTTATTTTCCCAAACCACATTATTACAACATCCTATAGATCTTATAAATAATGAGATTGGCAAGTTAACCTGTTTGGCAAAGTCCCGTTGGGACTTTGGTAAATTAAAGGAACAAGGTTCCCTTCAGTCCAAAATGCCCTGCTTGTTTTTCTTTCTTTTTTATGTTCTCTCTTTTCAGTTTTTTATTTCATTAAAAAATGATTTAAAACCCAGGCTCGGTGGCTCAGCCTGTAATCCCAGCACTTTGGGAGACCAAGGCAAGTGGATGGCCTGAGCCTGTGGGTTCGAGACCAGCCTGGGCAACTTGGCAAGACCTCATCTCTACAATAAATTAAAAAATTAGGTGGCCGTGGTATTGTGAGCCTGTGGTTCCAGCTGCTTGGAAGGCTGAAGCGGAAGGATTGCAGGAGCCTGGCAGGTTGACACTAGGGTGGCCGTGAGTGTGCCACTGCATTCCAGCCTGAGCAAAGGAGTGAGACTCCAATTAAAAAAAAAAGATTTAAAAGTTTAAAATAATTCTTAAATTAACACATAACAAATGGAAAATGAGAAGCAAACATTAGCCAGCTGTCTGGTGGGTGAAGGGCCCTATAAACTGGGGATGGTAATGAAATAAGGTTAATCTAGGCAGACTTTAGAGCTCACCAGATGGGGATATTAATATTTATATGACCAATAAATATTCATTGAAAGTAAATATTTTTTTGGAGGCCTAATTGTTCCTGCCTGTTTGTTGGTATCCAGGTATTACATAAGATTAACTATCTAGCTGGGCACAGTGACTCACGCCTGTAATCCTAGCTCTTTGGGAGGCAGAGGCGAGAGGATTGCCTGAGCCCGCAGGTTCGAGACCAGCCTGGGCAGCTTGGCTAGACCTCATCTCTACAATAAATAAAAAATTAGCAGGGCATGGTGGTGCACGCCAGTGGTTCCATCTACTTGGAATGCTGAGGCAGAAGGATCGCCTGAGCCCAGTGGGTCGAGGTGGCGGTGGCCATGAGCATGCCACTGCACTCCAGCCTGGGTGACAGAGTGAGACTGATTGAAAAAAAAAAGAAAGATCTGTGGTGAGGTAAATTCACTTTAGAAATCCAAGCCGGGCTTGGTGGCTCAGCCTGTAATCCCGCACCTTTGGGAGGCTGAGGTGAGTGGATTGCCTGAGCCCGTGGTAGCGTGCGCCTGTAGTTCCAGCTACTTGGAAGGCTGAGGCGGAAGGATCGCCTGAGCCCAGCAGGTCAAGGCTGC
>CAUYQG010214030.1:0-10848 GCA_963574415.1 Tarsius wallacei | reverse complement strand
AGTTCGATGCTGCCCCAGCCTGAGGCATAGCAGGTGCTCCCCAGCTTGGGCTCCCGGGTGGGTAGCTCCAGGACCTTCACAGCATCTGTGATCTGGGCAGGCTCCGCCAGGCGCAGCAACATGAGGTCATGGCTGGCGTCAGCATCGGGCCCAAGGGTTCAACTCCTCAGGAGGCTCATATTATAGGACGGGTGTGAGAACATGCTGCTGACTTGGGCCACCTGGCCAGTGTCTTCAGACTGGAACAGGTTGTGACGGCCCAGCCAGACCTGGCTATTGCTGGGGGGAAGAGGCCGGAGGGGTTAGGAGGAGAGGGCAGCGGGGAGAGGGAGACGGAGCAGGAGTGTGGGGAGGCTCAGAAGACAGAGAGAAACAGTGAGAAAAGCACAAGGGTGGGGGAGAGTGTCAGGGAGAAATAGACAGTGCGTGAGGAAAGAAAGGAGTGTGACAGTGTCGAAGGCAGAGAGAAACCACGGGAAAGAGAGGGTCTGGAAGGACAGAGGGAGGGGGCGGGCAGGGGGACAGGGAGAGACAGAGGAAGCAAGAGAGACAGGAGGAGAGAGAGATGCGGTGACAGGGAGAGACAGGCCCAGGGAAAGAAAGGGAGAGAACAGAAGCAGGAAGGGAGGGAGGAGCACACACAGAGGAAGGGACACAGAACATCAGGGAGGAAGGAGAAACTGAGGCAGAGTGCAGGGAGGAAAGGTCGGGAGGTCTGGAGGAGGAAGGTGGGGGGAGGAGAGGCCTGGGAGCCACTCAGCTGCACACGGGGCAAGGTGCGAGCTCCCCAGGGGTGGTGGCCTGGGGTGGTGGCCTGGCCCGCAGCCCAAAGCTGCCTCCCCTTTCCCCCTTTCTGGTTCCCCCTCTTCTCTCCTCCTCCCTCGGTTGTCCTGCCCAGCTACAGCTGCGACCAGCCCTTTTCTGTGTCTCCCCAGAGTGGACGACATCCCGGAGGGGGCTAGGCAGAGGGAGAGGTACCCCCCTCATGCACCATGCTGGGGAGGAAGCCCTTCCTTCTCTGGGGGTGGGGGGGCATTCTTTGTTTTTCTCAGAGAAAACTGAATTGACTTTATTCTCTTCTAACTGCAGATTCAAGGTATACAGTGAACATTGTTATTTTTCTTATGAGACATAAAAATACAAAAAATGCTCACTACCAAAAAAAATCTACTGTTAGTAAGATATAAAAAATATTGCCTTTGCTACAGAAGGCATAAACTTCACTTAGTGGCATATGGAGAGAGAAAAAAACCTGCAGTAGTAAATTCCTTTTTTTTCCCTTTTTAAAAAATCTTGTCAGAAACACTGAAGTTACAAAGAAACGCATCAATCTACATGAAACGAAGGTAGAGGCAGAAAGTTACAACTAGCACTGCACAACTTTGAGTGACCAGTAGTGATGGAGGTGTGAGACAGAGACCCAAAGAGAGATGGCAGAGAGATGGAGGGTGAGATACACAGTGACAGAGATAGCCAGAGAGACCCCGAGATGGACAGAGACAGGAGAGACGCAGACACAGAGACAGAGACCAAAACATTGTCACACAGACACAACCAAAGCCAAGCACTGAGAGACACAGTGAGACCAGATGCAGAGATGCAGAAAAGCCCCAGGAGGAGGTCCCATCCAGCTCTGCCTCCCTCCGAGGCCTGAACCAGAACCTTCCCCCTCTCACCTCAGGGGACATGCCCAGCTGTTACTCTTGTGGGACACAGACACCCTCCCCCAGGCCCTACTCACTTGATGAGGCAGTGGGCAGCCGTGGACACCCACTGGGGGTGTATCAGGACACCCCCGCACTGGAAGTTGCTGTAATGGTACAGAGCCACCAGGGCTGAGAATGGCTCTTGCACTCCCAGCCCCCCACGATCCAGGACTGGATGGGGGGTGCAGCACCTGCAAGGGGAAGCTGGGTCAGGTGCAGGGTTGGCTCGAGGAACAGGGGACCAGGCTAGCAGAGGAGCCGTGCTGTGGTATTGAAGGGACACGGGGGCAGAGGGCCAGGGCTGGGGGACTGGGGACACTAGCGAGGGGCCTGAGAGGGGCCCAGGCTTCTGAGCTGGTCCTGGGATTTCAGGCTGGAGGCTGGTCCTGTTGAGAATTTGCCCTGAGAGCATAGCAGGCCCCGGAATAAAGGTGGAAGACAAGAGACAAAGCAGAGAGCATGAACCAAGTCTCAGGCCGGGTCACTTGGGGGTGACTCGGGGGTCTTGAACCAGGAAGGAGACCATGGTGCAGGCCATGTGTTTTGAGAGAACAGAGAATTCTAGAATCCAGGGATCAGTGTCCCATGGAGCAGTCTGTTGCCGGGAAAAGAAAGTTTGGAAAGCTTAGGGCTTCCCAGGTTGAGAAACAGTTTGGGCCTGGGCTGAGTCTTCAAGGTTTTGAAAAGAATGCAGATTTCAAGAATCCGAGAACTAGCGGTAGTGGTTGGGGTACTCGTGTTTTTCCTGGGGAAAGGGCTGCCCATTGGATGGAGAGTCTAGGGCAGAGTCTGGGGCAGAGTCAGGGAGTTAGGAGTTCAGAACCCTACTGCCAGACCGGAGGGCCCATCTATCTCAGGCCAGATAGCCCGGCTGAGAATAACCAGGGGTGTCTGGTGGAATCTAGGTTTCCTTAGGCCAGGATTGGGAAGGCCAAGTGTCAAGGTCTGGAGGACAGGGCTGAGTAACTATACCTGCATAAGAAGTCAGTTGAGGGGCATTCCTCATCAACAAGGGTACCTGCATAATCAATGTTTGTATACCTAATCCTGAATTGTACCCCACATCTTTATAATAAAAAAGTCAGTGGACTGTGGCAGGATTTAGGGGTACAGGAGACAGACCAGTGATCAGGGTCTAAGAGACCAATGGTACTGAGAGGTCCTTGAAGGATTTGAATACCACAAAGAAAATCACAGAGATGGCCCAGGATCTGACCATGGGTAAAGCGGCTGGGACAGGGAGTTGACCAGGGAAGAGGAGAAATAATTCAGACTTCCAGAGACCTACTATGGGAGTGAGGACTGTGACACATGGCCTGGTGGGACTGGGGTGGGGTTCAGGGTGGGGCTGGGAGAAATGGGAATGAGCCCAGTACACTTGTCTGGGGTAGACTGTGGGCTGGAGAGACAAGGGTGGGGGAGGGAAAGAACTTCAGATGAGTCAGGGCCCGCTCCCCCTCCTGCATCCCCCCTCTGTCTCACCAGTCCACCCCAGGGACAGGGTAAGAGAACCAGGAACCACATGGCGACACAGGTGTCCAGGGAAAGGTGATGAGACTGGGCCTGAGGAGCCTCCCTGAAGAGCCCTATAAAGTCTCTACTCCCTTAGAGCTCCGCCCCTGCCCTACTGGCACCCACGTGCTGTGGAAGGGAAGGGAGAACCAGCATATGTTGTTCTGTAGAAACAAGATCACCCTGGATGCATATCTAGGGTCTGCGGCTAGATGAGGCAGGGGCTGTAGCTCATGGAGACTTGATCTGGGAGACAGAGCCACAGAAGAGGCCTGGATGAACAGGAACAAAGGCTGGGACAATCACTGACTCTCAACACATAGTCTCATATGTCTAAGCCCCAAGTTAGCTCTTTGTACTCCAAGACCCAAAGTGCCTAGAAAGACATCATCACCATGGGAGGCCAGGCATGGTGGCTCACACCTGTAATCCCAGTACTTTGGGAGGCAGAGCCAAGAGGATTGCCTGAGCCCAGGGGTTCGTGACCAGCCTGGACAAGTTGACAAGACCTCGTCTCTACAATAAATCAAAAAATTAGCTGGGCATGGTGGTATGCACCTGTGGTTCCAGCTATTTGAAAGGCTAAGGTGGAAGGATCACCTGAGCCCAGCAGGTCAGGACTACAATGACCATGAGCATGCCACTGGGCAACAAAGTGAGACTCTGATTCAAAAAAAAAAAAAAAGACATCACCATGAGATTGTGAGACCCCCTGACCCCTACACCACTCTGAGCCAAGATGCTCAACCTCCAGTTTCTCATCCCTGAAACAGAAGCCTTGGCATTCAGAGTTGTTTCTAGCACTCCCACACCCAGAATATAGTTCCCCAAATCTATTGGTCCTCTCATCATATAACCTTGTGGTCCCACAGGTTCACCTACCTAGCACCTTCCAATCCAGAGATATGAGTCTCCCAGACCAAGTTCTCTAGTATTTCAAAATCCAATGGCCTCCAAATGACATGGGTTCCAATGACCCCTCAGTCCTTGTTCTCTAGATCTGTACAATCTGTCTGTACAACAGGAATGTCTGTTGACATGCCCTCCCCAGGTCAGGACTGTCCTCATGCAAAATCCAATGTCCCTTCCCCAATAAAATACCCAGCTCTCAGGAGCCAGGGTTGGAACCCTCAAGATTAAGTGGCATTGAAAATCACATTTTAGGGCCAGGCTCGGTGGTTCAGCCTGTAATCCTAGCGCTTTGGGAGGCCGAGGTGAGTGGATTGCCTGAGCCCGTGGGTTCGAGACCCACCCGGGCAACTTGACAAGACTTCATCTCTACAATAATCAAAAATTAGCCAGGCATGGTAGCGCACGCCTGTAGTTCTGGCTACTTGGAAGACTGAGATGGAAGGACTGCCAAAGTCCAGCAGGTCGAGGCTGCAGTGGCTGGGAGCGTGCCACTGCACTCCAACCTGGGCGACGGAGTGAGACTCCAACTCAAAAAAAAAAAAAAAAAAAAGAAAATCACATTTTAGGGTCTCAGAAGGGAATCAGGAACAAGAGTCCTGGTGCCTCCACTGTTAAGTCTGTAAGAGTTCCCAGATTTCTAACAAGTTGGGTATTTCAGCTGTTCAGTAAAACCAGAGCAGCTCACACAGATCCAGCCCCAGCTGTGTCTCAAGAATTTGATAAAATCTTTCTCCTTTTCTAGGTGAGGGACCAGATAAACTTCAAGTATAGTGAAGGAGGCACAGATACTCACAATGAAAGACCATAGGACTGAGGCAGGGGATCTACTCACCCGTGGCATGACCTCCCCTGCACATAGATCAAGGTCTCCCTGGGACTAATTTGTGAAAAGAAGTTTGCATCAGCTTGAGTGAGGACCTCCTGGATCCAGTGTCCCCAAGCAGGTCCTCATCCCCATCCAAACCTCAACCAAACTGAATACAACCAATCCAACCACACCACATACAACTCCAATCCAACACATCCGCCCAACCCAACATCACCCAACTCAACCCAACCTTAAGTCTTCCTCCATTTAAAATCAAACCACCTCATGCCCATCCTCATATCCAACACCTACCTCCATATCTCTGAAACAAAACCCACCCTAATTCCCAGTTCAGTCCCCACACATCTCCCTCCCCTTTCTTTTCTTGAGTTGGAGTCTCTGTCGCCCAGGCTGGAGTGCAGTGGCACGTTGACAGCCACCCCACTGTTGACCTGCTGGGCTCCGGCGATCCTTCCGCCTCAGCCTTACAAGTAGCCAGAACTACAGGCACGCGCTATCGCACCCGGATAATTTTTTATTGGTCGTAGCGACAGATCTCGCCAAGTTGCCCGGGCTGGTCTCGAACCCGAGGGCTCAGGCAATCCACTCGCCTCGGCCTCCCAAAGTGCTGGGATGACAGGCTGAGGCACCGAGCCAGGCCCAAACCCTATTTCCACCTCGAATCCATAACATCCCAAACCACCCTGGCATCACAATCCCAAACCTAATCCAAGCACAATCCTACCTCGCCTGACCCTCCATGCTAGCTGGCCTTTACACTCCATCTTCAATCCTACACCCAGCACTTTATCTGGCCAAGGGAAACCTTCCACAGCCTCCTCCCCGCTCCTGATGGCCCCCTTGGGCTCCGACCTCCCAGGAGTCCGAGCGTCCGCCCGCACGCCGGCACACACCATGGCGGGCGGTCCCTGTCACAAGCTGTGGCTGAGATAACGCCGATGTCGCACGAGGCATCGTATCGGGGAGACTCCCAGGGGAGGACTGTGGCCTTGGGCAAACCCGTAATTTCAGGGCCCTGTGCCCTCCCCCAAGAAGCCCTTGAGATTTCACGGATGGTGACATTTGGCCATTCTCAAGCACCTTTCAGTCGTGGCTCCCTGTGGTCCCGGGTGCCTTGTGTGACACCAGGCCGAAGCCAGGCCCTAAGTAGTCCGCAGCCATTAGAAGGCCGAAGTCAGCGGCGCCTGGGGAGGCACGCGACTGGGACGGACGGGGGCGGGGCTAGTCGCAGCCACATGACGTCACGGGGAGACCACGCCTCCCAGCGCAGATGTGGGTAATGCCTGGTATAGAACCCAAGGCGGTCGGGACGTCGCGCATGCGCAGATAGTGCTCGTCCAGGCGCTCCCTGGTGCAGCTAGGAGGACAGGTGGCCACCCTTGGGTGAACTCAGGAGTACATGGAAAGATCAGAGAATGGGCAACCCTTGGTCCTCCGAGCCTTTGGGAGCCAAGAGATCCCATTATCTTCACCCCAAACCCTGAAACCAGTGGTTCCAGCCCCTGCCCCTCAAGGACCAAGGTGCCCAAAGCCACACACATCCAGAATTCAGCCCCTCGGGATTCCAGCCCTTCCTTCCTCGGGATGCAGGATTCTTGAATCTCTCAGCCTGGGCAACATAGCAAGACCCCCTCTCTAAAAAAAAAAAAAAAAAAAAATCTGTTTTAATTAGCCAGGCGGGATGGCACGCACCTGGAGTCCCAGCTACTCAGGAGGCTGAGGCCAAAGGATCACCTGAGCCCAGGAGGTCCAGGCTGTGGTGAGCTGTGATTGTGCCATTGAACTCCAGCATGGACAACAGAGTGAGACCCCAACACACACACAAAAAAATTCTTAGACCCCCTAGGCCATGCCCACATCAGTACCTCAGGAGAGGGGACCTCAGCTGTCTCCTACTCAGGACCTGAGTGTTCAGAACCCACATCCCTCCTCACCCAGGACCTTGACCTCCAGCCCCTTCCTCTTTCAGAGCCCAGAGGTCTGGGCCCCCTCCCCCTCAGACCCAGAAGTTCTGGCCCCCAGACATGTCCCCTCAGGATCCTGAATACTGCCCTGATTCTGGGTCTGGCATGGGCTGCCTCCAGACATGGCTGGGCACTGGGCCTAGGGCCTTGGTTAGGCCTGGAGGGGCAGGATGTGGCCCACTATGTGTAATGGTGGAATGTTGAGATTGTCCTGCAGGCGAGGGTGGAAGGCTCTGGCCAAACAGTGTTGGGAGACAATTCTCTATCAGTCTCTCACACTTCTGTGTGTCTCCCGAGAAAAGCCAATAATACCTTTCTTTCCTGGACTGTCTTTCCTAGGATGTTTGTACAACAGGCAGCCTTTGCAAGATGGAATCTCCCTCAGATCCAAATTTGCTTACTTACTGCCTAGATAATAAAGATAATGTCTCTTTTATAACAAATCTGTTTACTGTCCAGGACAATAAATACAATACGTCACGCCAGAGTAGATCTGTTTTCAATCCAGGATAATAAAGATAATATCTCCATCAGTGTCAAAGGCTGGGCGGTTTTTGAGTTGTCCCCTTATGAGACTGAGGATTCTGGCCAGGTGCAGTGACTCAGACCTGTAATCCCAGCACTTTCGGAAGCAGAGACAGAAGAATTGCTTGAGCCTAGGAGTTCAAGACCAACCTGGGCAACATAGGGAGACCTCATCTCTACAAAAAAAAAAAAAATCAAAATAGTACTCAGGTGTAGTGGCATGCTCCTGTAGTTCCAGCTTCTCAGAGGCTGAAGCAGGAGGAGTGCTTGAGCCCAGGAGGTCGAGGCTGTGGTGAGCTATGATCATGCCACCAGGCAACGGAGTGAGACTCTGCCTCAAAAAATAAAGAAAGAATTGAGGATACCTAAGTTCAGGTTCCTCATCAGTGGCACAAACCACTGTGTGCACGGAACCTACCTGAACTGCTCTGATCATCCCCATAAGATTGGCGGGGGCAAGGAGAACCCATGTGAGCATGAATCTCATGCTGCCTGCTGAGCTGTGAGTAATAAAATCCTTTGTCTCTAACCAGGAGTCTCAGAATGCTCTGCCAGCATTCATGAAATGGAGGCAGGTTATTTGTTTGCAAGTTGGTGAAATGTCAGCCCCTGCAGAGTCCTTGACAAACAGTTGGACACTGAGACTGCACTTGGCCAACTGTTCCCAGATGTAGGCGGGGCCCCAGCTGGATGCAGTGGGCAATGAGGGGTCAGGGAGGGGGGACAGAGAGAGTACAATGGGATCCTGGTATCATGGAGAACATCTGAGAGAGCCCAAAAGGCAAGGGTTCAGGTTGGGAGTTCATGAAAATCCAGGTCAGGCATGGTGGCTCACGCCTTTAATCCCAGCACTTTGGGGGGCCAAGACAGGAGGACTGCTTGAGCCCAGGGGCTTGAGACCAGCTTGGACAACATAGAGAGAAAAAAATCATCTCTACAAAAAAATTAGCCAGGCATGGTGCCACGTGCCTGTGGTCACAGCTACTTGGGAAGCTGGGGTGGGAGGATCGCCTGAGCCCAGGAGGTCCAGGCTGCAATGAGCCATGATCGTGCCACTGCACTCCAGCCTGGGCAACAGAGTGAGACCCTGACTCAAAAAATAGAACAAAATGAAAATCCAAATCCACCCTTTCCAAGGCAGGGACATCAGGTCACAACTACCTTATCTGCAGGTGGTGACTGACCATGGTCTCTGGTGTCCCCTGACCTAGTGGCCACCATTCTCTGAGCCAAAGCCCCTTCCTCTGTCAAATGAGACCAGTAGTGCCCACCCCACCGGGATGTTGTGAGGATTAGATGAGCAGTAGGTGCTGAGGGTCACACCTGAGACATTCCAAGCACTCAGCAATTCTGGCACACACAGGGCACCACCGGGGCCAGGCATGTACTAGTGCCTCACACATGTGACCACATTTGACCCTCTCAGTGACCCTGTGAAGGAGAGTAGAGGACTAACCTTTGACCTCAGCTCCTGAGAGATCACCTCTCAGCCTTTGAAAGAGCCTACCTGATTAGAATGCCTTTGTTCACCTAGGGGCATGGGCCGCACTGGATAGTCTAACAATGTGATTTGTGGCGAGAGTTTTGGACCACACTCTATCATCCAGACTTCCAGAGGGACTAGATACTAAAGGTCAGCCATGAAGCTGGTCAACCATGTCTATGTGACCGAGTCCCAATAAAATCTCTGGACACTGAGGTTCAGTTGAGTTTCCAGGTTGGCAATACACTGTGAATATTGTCACACATCATTGCTCAGAGATGTTAGTGCTTTCCACGGCTCCACTGGAAGAAAGTAACTGGGAGTTTTGCACTTGGATCTCCCCTTGTCTTTGGCCCATGCAAAACTCTTCCTTTGCCATATTTTTATCTGTCTTCTTTTGCTGTAATAAACAGTAGCCATGACCATCACTGCTTTCAGTGAGTTCTATGAGTCCTTCTAGCAAATCATTGAACCCGAGGATGGTCTTGGGAACCCACCCTGAAATCTCAATTGATGTCATCTTGGGAACTCCTGAACTCTACAGAGGGACTGTTATTATTTCCGCTTTAAAGCAGAAAAACTCAGAGATGTTAAAGTCACCAGAAATGGGCAGAGTCAGGACTACTGTTTATACAGACAGAAATCCAGGGAACATGTGTGGAGATGCATATTAAGGATGTGGAAGGATGGTAGAAGGAACATAAAGTTGGATCAGGCTGGATTTATGGATATGGACCCACTCGGCAGGAATCTGGGACTCTCATTGCAGCGGGAGGCATAAGAAAGGGCCCTGATGGTCTAGTAATTTGGCTGAGACATGGACCCAAAGATGACCTGCTCTAATGAAGTTGAAATGTCAGGCCAGGTCTCTGATTACAAACTCTAGCTTTAGAAAGCAGAACCCAGGCTAGAGGTGTTCAACTAGAGATAATAGAACTCTAACCACAGAGTCCAGACTCCTCGAGGCTAGGCTCCAGGACTCAGCAGATACCAAATCCCAAGCTGCAGACTCAGCATGGCAAATCTGTGTCCCAGAATTTAGTCTCACACTGCTGAAAACAAGCCTCAGATTTCAGCTCCAAATCTAAGATTCTAGGCTCTAGCAACCAAGCTCCAGGTGCTAGACTCCCACTTCAAGACTTCCACACTCTAGACTTCAAGAAAATCTCCAGAACAGTAGTTCTCAAACATTTTCCATCTCAGGACACATTTACACTCTTAAAAAGTATTGACGATGCTCCTAGAACCTTTGTTTATTTTGTCTGTATCTTTTTTTTTTTTTGAGTCATGGTCTCACTCTGTAGCCCAGGCTGGAGTACAGTGGCACAGTCACAGCTCACCACAGCCTCCACCTCCTGGGCTCAGGCAATCCTCCTGCCTCAGCCTCCTGAGTAGCTAAGACTATAGGTGCGTGCTAATTTTTATTTTTTGTAAAGACAAGGTCTCACTATGTTGCCTAGGCTGGTTTCAAACTTCTGGGCTCAAGTGATGCTCCCACTTCGGCCTCCCAAAGTGCTGGGATTATAGGTGTGAGCCATCGTGCCCAGCCATCTATACACATTGATAGTTATCATATTAGACATTAAAAATGATAAATCTTTAAAATATTTTTTCTTTTTCTTTCTTTCTTTCTTTCTTTCTTTTTTTTTGAGTTGGAGTGCAGTGGAACACTCACAGCCACCGCAGCCTCAACCTGCTGGGCTCAGTTGATCCGTCCACCTCAGCCTTCCAATTAGCTGGAACCATGGATGCATGCTACCATGCCTGGCTAATTTTTTTATTTATTGTAAAGCCGAGTTCTCATCAAATTGCCCAGGCTGGTCTCGAACCCCTGAACTCAGGCAATCCTCTCGCCTCTGCTTCCCAAAGTGCTGGGATTATAGGCTTGAGCCACCGTGCCTGGCTAATAATTTTTTC
>CAUYQG010214022.1:0-10458 GCA_963574415.1 Tarsius wallacei | reverse complement strand
TGTGTCGGGATTGCATCAAAATTTAAAACTTTGGGCAACCCTCTCGGGTCCCCTCCACTGTGGTAGCTTTTCTGTCCTCCCCCCCATTTGATGAATGAATGAGCTTGAATTTATAGTAAGTACATGTACATGTTGAACAGCAGTTTTGAAAGCAGAATTCCTTGACTTGTTCTTAATATCACTGGAAAATGATTTAGTCTTTTACCACTAAGTATGACATTAGCTGTAGTTTTGTTTGTTTTGTAAATTTTCTTAATTAGACTGAGAAAGTTTTCTTTTATTTCTAGTTTGAATTTCTTTTTGTTTAAATTAGAATTGGGTTGGGTTTTGTCAAAACTTTTCCATCTCAACTAAAATGATAATGGAGTTTTTTGTCCTTCATTATCTTATGTTTTATTGTTTAGATTGAGTTTTAGTTGTTAAACCAAACTTCCACGTTTTGGGATAAATTCCACTTGATTTTAGCATAAAATCACTTTTATATATGAGAAGATTCTGTTTTTTAATTGTGTGTGTGTGTGTGTGTGTGTGTGTCGGAGTCTCACTCTGTCACCCAGGCTGGAGTGCAGTGGCATGTTCATGGCCACTGCAGCCTCCACCTGCTGGGCTCAGCTATCCTTCCGCCTCAGCTTTCCAAGTAGCTGGAACCACAGGCATGTGCCACCATGCCTGGTTAAATTTTTGACTTATTGTAGAGACGAGGTTTTACCATGTTGCTCAGGCTGGTCTCAAACCCCTGAGTTCAGGCAATCCTCTCGCCTCTGCCTCCCAAAGTGCTGGATTATAGGTGTGAGCCACTGTGCCCAGACTGTTTTTTAATATTTCATTTTTTTTGGTCTATATCCATGAAGGATGTTTGAGTATTTTTTTTGTGTGTGTGTGATGTTGGTATGGCCTTTTCTCTATTTTCTGGAAGAATTTGTGAAGAATTGTTATTTTTTGTCCTTGAATATTCAAAAATGTTCAGCAGGCCTCAGCTTTTTTGTGTGGAGGTAGTTTTTTTCTGTATTACTAATTCAATCTCTTTACTTACAGGTCTATTCAGATTTTTCTGTTTCTGAAGTCAGTTTCAGTATTATTTTTCTTTCTAGGAATTTATTTCATATAAGTTGTCTAATTTGTTGGCCTGAAATTATTCATAATATTCTCTTAGAATTTTCTGAATTTCTATGTTTAGTAATGATGTCACCTTGTTCATTATAACTAATAATTTTGTGTTCTTTTTTTTGACAGTCTAGCTACAAGTTTTTCAATTTCATTTTTAAAATAAACTCAACTGTTGGTTTCACTGATTTTCTGTATTATTTGTGTTATTCTTTCTGTTGGTTTGTACAATAACCTTTACTAATTTTTTTCTTCTGCTTGCTTTGGATTTAGTTTGCTCTTTTTTTCTAGTTTATTAAGGCAGAAACTTGAGGTTATTTATTTGAGAAATTGTGTCTATAATATAGATATGTACTCCTAAACATTTTTCTCTAAGGACTGGTTTAGTTGTCTCTGATAAATATTTCTGTATTGTGTTTTTGTTTATATTCTGTTCAAAATATTTTCTAATTTCCCTGATGATTTTTCTTTGACATATATGTTATTATATATTTGTTTAATTTCCAGATATTTGGGAGGTTCTAAAGTTTGATTTGGTTGTAGATTTCTAATTTAATTCTAGTTTGCTTCGAGAACATACAAGTTGTATAATATCAATATCAATTATTTAAATGTGTTGAGACTTTTCTTATGCCCTACCTATCATTTATTTTTTAGAATGTTACACATGCATTTGAGAAGAATATATATTCTGCTGTTACTGGTTGGAGTGTTCCAAAAATGCCATTTATGTTTATCATGCTATTCAAATCTTCTATGAGGGGGAACTCCCAAAAAAGAGAATTCATTTATAAAAAATTGTGTACTTATTCTTACATCTTTAAACTTCAGTCAACTTCAAAGTACTCTTTGATATAATACACTTATTGAGACATTCTTTTCTGCTCAAAACAGTTTTTGAACTCATCAGTTCTGATGCCTTTTAGTGCTTCTGTTGTTGTTTATTTCACCTCTTTCACACTGGCAAAACGTTTCCCTTTGATGACTTTTTCATCCAAGGAATCAAGCAAAAAAAGTCACTTGGGGCAAGATTGGGTGAATAAGAAGGGTGGGGCATGGGAGTTATGCCATTTTTTACCAAAAAAATGACTGAATACTCAGAATGGTGTGGGCAGATTGTGTAAAACACCCATCATGAAATGGGCAAATGTGTTGAAAGAATCTCCAAAAAACAATTCTCCAAAGCGGAACACAGTATTTCACAATAATGCTAGCTGGTACACTGATGCTGATGGGTTCCTAGAACACTTACCTAGCAGAGGAAGCCTGTACAAAAAGGAGCCCACTCTCCAAAAAATAATTCCATATTTTGGGGGTCCCCATCATATATCGTTGTTTATTTTGTCTCATTTTGTTGTTCATTACTGAGAGTGGGGCACTGATGTCCAACTATTTTTACTGAATCTTTTTATTTTTCTTCAATTTTGTTAGTTTATGCTTTATGACATATTGGGCTCTCTTATTGGGTGAAGATATGTTTATAATTACATTGTCCTGATCAATTTATCCTTTAATCATTATAAAATACCCTGTTTTATCTCTAGTAATAATGTTGGTCTTAAAGTCCATATTTTTATTTTAGTATACATACGAGAGGTCTGTTATTGTTACTGTTTGTGTCATTTTTTATCCTTTTACTTTAACCCAATTTTTAAAAAATCTAAAATGTATCTTCTGTAGACTGCATATCATTGGATTTTTATTAATTAATTATTTTAAAATGTTTTTATTTTATTTTACATGTGTGGAGTACAATTCAGGATTAGGTATACAAGTGATCATCATACAGGTAAAGTTTGGTATAGTCCCAGTAGGGGGATTGCTGGGTCATATGGAAGGTCAATGTCTAGTTCTTTTAGAAATCACCACACTGTTGTCCAAAGAGGTTGCACTAGTTTGCATTCCCACCAGCAGTGTAGAAGTGTTCCTTTTTCTCCACGTCCTCACCAGCATCTGTTGTTGTTTGTTTTATTGATGATGGCTATTCTAACTGGAGTTAGGTGGTATTTCAATGTGGTTTTGATTTGCATTTCTTTTATGATTAGTTAGGCTGATCACTTTTTCATGTGTCTGTTGGCTGCCTATATATCTTCTTCCGAGAAGTGTCTATTCATGTCTTTAGCCTACTTTTTAATGGAACTGTTTGTTTTTTTCCTTTTGGCACATTTGAGTTCCTGTAGATCCTGGATGTTAGGCCTTTGCCAGATACACGCTTGGCAAATATTTTTTCCCCATTCTGTGGATTGTCTCCCCGCTCTCTTGATGGTTTCCTTTGCTTTGCAGAAGCTTTTCAGTTTGATGAGGCCCCACTTGTCTATCTTATCTCTTATGGCATGGGCACTTGGGGTTTTTATCAGGACTTGGCTGCCAGTTCCAATTTTCATAAAGGTGCATTTTCTAAGGTTCTTATAGTTTGAGGTTTTATGTGTAGGTCTTTGATCCATTTAGAGTTGATTTTTGTGTATTATCGTAGGTAGGGGTTCTGTTTCAATCTTTAGCACGTGGTCAACTAGTTTTCCCAGCACCATTTACTGAATAGGTCCTCTTCTCCCCAGTGGTTGTTGGTGGAGGCTTTGTCAAAGGTGAGTTGACTGAGAAATTGGAGTTTTGCTTCTGGAATCTCTATTCTGTTCCATTGGTCTGTATGCCTATTTTCGTACCAATACCTGGCTGTTTTGATTTTTGTAGCCTTATAATAAAGTTTAAAGTCTGGAAGTGTGATACCTCTTACTTTGTGTCTTTTGCTGAGGATTGTTTTAGCTATCCGTGGTCGTTTATGTTTTTTTTATTTTATTTTATTTTATTTTATTATGTTATTGTGGGGTACAGTTAGGGGTTAGGCATACAAAAATATTTCGTTCAGGTACCCTTGTTTCGTTTATGTTTTCATATGAATTTCTGTATTGTCATTTCCAGGTCTGAGAAGAATGATGTTGGTAATTTAATGGGTATTGTGTTGAATCTGTAGATTGCCTTGGGTAGGATGAACGTCTTAACAATGTTGCTTCTTCCAATCCATGAGCATGGGATATTTTTCCATTTGTTTGTGTCTTCTTTGATTTCTTTGAGCAGTGTTTTGTAGTTTTCATTGTAAAGATCTTTCACTTCTCTGGTTAGAAAGTTGCCAAGGTATTTTATTTTTTGTGGCTATTGTGAATGGAATTATGCTTTTTATTTGGTTCTCTGCCTGTTTGTTTTTGGTGTATAAAAATGCAACTGTCTTTTTTGCATTGATTTTATTTCCTGAGACTTTGCTTAAGTCCTTTATCAGTGCAAGGGGTTTATTGTAGATGCTCTTATTATTTTCAGGTATGTTCCCTCTATACCTAGGTGTTCAAGTGTTTTTATCAAGAATTGCTACTGTATTTTTGTCAAAAGCCTTTTCTGCATCTAATGATATAATCATATGGTTCTTGTTTTTACACCTGTTGTTGTATGTAATTACATTTATGGTGTTGTGGATGTTGAACCAGCCCTGCATCCCAGGAATGAAGCCTACTTGGTCATAGTGGATGATTTTTGAGATGTGTTGTTGGATTCAATTTTTTAGAATCTTGTTGAGAATTTTTGAATCTAAGTTCATCAGGGATATTGGCCTGTAGTTCTCTTTCTTTGTTGGGTTTTTGC
Organism: Tarsius wallacei; assembly: GCA_963574415.1. Taxonomy (NCBI): domain Eukaryota; kingdom Metazoa; phylum Chordata; class Mammalia; order Primates; family Tarsiidae; genus Tarsius; species Tarsius wallacei. The sequence continues at coordinate 5,727 of CAUYQG010214022.1, read as the reverse complement.
CCAGTTTAGGTATCAGTATGATGTTAGCTTCATATAATGATTTAGGGAGAGTTCTTTTCTCGATTGCTTGAAATACTTTCAGTAGGATTGGTATCAGCTCTTCTTTTCATGTTTTGTAGAATTCCTCTGGAAATTTTTTCATGAAAAATGGACATTTAAAATAGTGTGTTGTTGTGAATCTGGGCTGTCCTCCTTCTACCTTGGTTTATGTGGGTGTTGCTATTTTCTTTTAATTAGACCATTTCTTTGTTAAACTCTGTTGTGGCCATGTGGTCTTTGAGCTATGGCCATCAGGTTTCCTAGCTTTTGCCCCCTCCCCTACCTTGGGGAGGTGAATCTCCTCTTTCTCTCTCTAATTTACTTTCTGGATAAACTATATTTTCCAATGTAAAAAAATAATAGACATTTTTAGAGCTGTTTTAGGTTGACAGCAAAATTGTGTGAAAAATTTAGGACTCCCATAGACCCTCCCCCAACACACATATAAAGTAAAATACTTTATGAGTTCATATTGGTACTTCTAATTCAAATTTAAGACTGCTGGACTTTTACTTAATGTCTTCTGTATTATAACTATTTGTCCTTAGCTCTATACCAAGAGTACTGGCTTTATAAAATATTGAAGATGATAGAATTAGAATATCTGTAGTTTCTCATTTACTATCTCGTATTATGCAGGCAACAATTTCAGAATAACAATATTAACACTACGATTGACAATATAACTGATGAAAAGAGTTAAAGTGTTTTTTCATATGATTTACCCATTTTTCCCATTTTTTGTATTTATATTGTCAGAACATAGAGTCATTGTGTATATTTTTACCCTTTTAGCAACAATTTAACCTTTGTTTTGCAAGTTACTATATATTATTCCTCACCCCCACACCTCATGCTGATGTGTCTCTAGTTATTTTTATTGTTTAAAGATTTTTCTCAAGTGACTTTTGCAGGAAGGGCTCTGAGAACAATATCTTGCAAGTTTCTACATGTAGCTATGATTCTGTAACCTTTATACTTGAATGTGAGTTTTTCTGGATATAAAATGTTTGCCTAATACATTTTTCTTGAAAAAATACAACATGAGCCATTAACTGTGTGCCATCCTTGTGCAAGAGCTATGCTAATCTTTTCTGAATTGTTTCTGTTTTAGTACTTGTGTTTCTGAAATGATCATTTAAACAAAATATAAAATCAGTCATTTTATATTGACATTTCCAATTCAGATTTAAGATTGAGTTTCTACTCAATTTATTTTACCTTACATGTTATTTCTAGTGTTTCATGCTAGAATCCCAGTCCTCACAAATGGTAAGCATAATAAGGCAGGTAAATTATCACATGGATATTAATTTACTTTTCCCTGAATTACATAAATAACAGTTTCAGAAATAAAATATCAACACTACTACCAAAACTATGACTACTAGAAACAGTTAAAAACTTAGAGTACTTTTTGTTCTCAGTCAATATAAATTACTCTCCCTGTAGTTATGTCATAAACTGGAAACATGTAGAATCATTTGCTTCATTTAATTTCCTATTTTTAGGAAATAGTTTGTTTTAAAATATATTATTTAAAAATAAACTTCTAATTTGTGAATGACTTCAGATTTGGAATGACATCAGCATTATGGTGACTGGGGTATCTAATGCTCATTCTGCCTCCCCCCAAAATGACCAAAACAATGAGTAAGCAACTACATTTCAACCAGAATATCTGTAGAAGAGTGTTGGAGTACAACAGGGGAGTGTCAAAAAACCTGTGGAACATAGAGACTCAGGAAGCCTGCATAGAGAAAGAAACAAAACAATTATCTAGTGCCAAGATTATCACCACCAGTATATTAGAACTCAAAATGGAGGCTGTGCCAAACCCTGAGGCCATAGAGAAGAAAAAAACTGAGCTAAAAGTAGAAGAAATTTATTTCTCTATCTCTGATACCACCCCTAAACTGTAAGACACCATATAGAATACTATTCTGGACTCATGGTTCTACACGAGAAAAAGTGAGATTGAGATGGACAGCCAGCTTTCTTATCTACTGGATTCCTTTACAAAAATACTGTTTCTCCTTCACCCATAGGAAGCACCGAGAGTGCCTGCAGGGAGAGAGATACCTGAGGGCATTTGGAGACATACAGTGAAGTTAAGGCTAGCATCCCTAGTGAGTGAAACTTGTGGACAGCTCTCCACCTCAGACAGAAGATACCAAAGCAGAGAGGCAATTTAACAGCACCACCCTGTGGTGGGCACATTCCACAGGCCCTCTGGACTTGAACCCATAGCTAGCCTCCGCACACTGCCAGGGAATCCCTTTTGGAATACCCCTGTCCAGGCTGGGCAATGATTAAAACTTTTGTGAGAATCATGGCAATCCAGGGCTTAGACCAAGCATCTAGTGATGAAAAGGAGTTAGTAATCTAGGGCTAAAGAATCAATAGATAAACTGTACAGACCCTTTAAGCAGACATATGCTAGAGAGACTAAACCAATCCAGGCAGCAAAGACTGGAATAAGAAACTAATCCTTCAATGTGAAGACATAGATATATGTCCATAAGAAGCAAAAACAACAGGGAATGGAACTGTGTCCTCCTAAGTGGGCAAAGCAGAGAACCAGTGACCAAGCCCAACAAGATAGGGGTATGGGAACTCTCAGATCAAGAATTCAAAGTAGTAGTCTTGAGAAAAATAAGTGAACTCTCAGATGACACAGAAAAGCAACTGAGAAATTTATTAGAAAAATTTAGCAAGAGATTGAAATATTAAAAAAAACTAAACAGTGATCCTGGAATGAAGAGATATACTCACAGAACTGAAAAATGTATCAGAGGGTCTCAATAGCAGAATAAATCAAGCAGAGGAAAGGATCAATGAGCTCAAAGACAATTATTTGAAAATACAAAGTCAGGAGAAAAAAGAAAAAGAAAAGGAATGACAATTACCTATAATTTAGAGAAAATACTGCAAAACAACAAATTAAAGAATCATTGATGTTCAAGAGAGAGAGTTGAGCAAGAGGAAGTAGTAGAAAGTTTATTTTAAAAAATAATAACAAAAAGTTTTCAAACTTGAAGCAGATATAAACATACATAAAGACTTAAATGTAGAACCCAAAATTATAAACCTACTAGAAGAAAAAACAGAGGAAACATTTCAGGATATGGGTTTATGCAAAGATTTTATGAATGAGACTGCAAAAGCAAAGACAAGAAAAGCAAAAATAGATAAATTGTATTATATATTAAACTAAAAAGCTTCTGCAAGGTAAGAGAAGCAATTAATGGAGTGAAGAGGCAACTTTTATTTTTATTTATTTATTTATTTAATTTTTTAATTTTTTGAGTTGGAGTCTCACTCTGTCACCCAGACTGGAGTGCAGTGGCTGCTCCCGGCCACCGCAGCCTCGACCTGAAGGGCTCCAGCAATCCTTCCCCCTCAGCCTTCCAAGTAGCTGGAACTATAGGCACGCGCTACCACGCCTGGCTAATTTTTTTATTTATTGTAGCGATGAGGTCTCGCCAAGTTGCCCAGGCGGGTCTTGAACCCGCGGGCTCAGGCAATCCACTCACCTCAGCCTCCCAAAGCACGAGATTACAGGCTGAACCACCGAGCCCGGCGAGGCAACTTTTAAAATGAGAAAAATATTTGCAGTGTATTCATTTGACAAGGGATTAATATTCAGAATATACAAGGAACCCAAACAACTCAAGGACAAAATCCAAGTGATCCAATTAAAAATGGGCACATGATCTGAATACATATCACACCAAAAAAAAGACATACGGATGATGACCAATGGATATATGAAAAAATGCTAAACATCACTAGAAATGCAAATAAAACTATAATGAGATGTTATCTCACCCAAGTTAGAATGGCAATAATAAAAAAAGACAAAAACTGACAAATGCTGTCAAAGATGCAAAAAAAGGAAAACTCTTATATAATGTTGGTGGGAATGTAAACTAGTAAGACCATTATGGAAAAAAATATTTTAAAATTTCTTAAAATACTAATACTAGAATTACCATATGATCCAGCTATCCCACTACTGGGTATATATCCAAGCAAAAGAAGATTTGTATTTTAAAAAGACAACTGCACTCACATATTTATTGCAGCACTATTTGCAATAGTCAAGATATGGAATCAAATTAAATGTTCATCAATAAATGAATGGACAATAAAAATATGGGATATATATATATAATGAAATTCTCTTCAGCCATAAAAAAGAATAAAATCCTGTCATTCACAGCAACATGGATGAGCCTGGAGGATGTTATGTTAAGTAAAATTTGCCAGGCACAGAAAGATAAATACCACATGATCTCACTCACATGTGGAAGTTACAAAAGTTGATCTCACTGGGCGTGGTGGCTCACGCCTGTAATCCCAGCACTTTGGGATGTGGAGGCGAGAGGATTGCATGAGCCCAGGAGTTTGAGACCAGCCTGGGCAACATGGCAAGACCTCATCTCTACAATAAATCAAAATATTAGCCAGGCATAGTGGTGTGTTCCTGTAGTCCCAGCTACTTGGAAGGCTGAGGTGGAAGGATCGCCTTAGCTCAGCAGGTCAAGGCTGCGGTAGCTGTGATCATACCACTGCATTCCAGCCTGGGCGACAGAGTGAGACTCTGACTTAAAAAAAAGTTGATGGTGCAACTTGAGAAGATGGCGGCGGGACAGCCTGGTCTGTGAGACGCTCCGCAGGGGAGAACACGGAGAGCCTCTGGCTGTCTCTCTGGGGGCTGCGGATCCCATCGTTGGCAGCCCACTGTTCACGCGGAACTCGGCCGTCACGACTGCTGAGACATCATGCCGGTCTGGACAGCCTGAAGCTGAGGACAGAGCAACTATCTCTGCAGCCTCCGCCGCCTCAGTAGCAGTCATTGCAGATCGCCCCTCCCATGCCTGAGGCGATCCACGACTTCAGACTCTGAAGCTTCTCCAGGAGGGATCTGCTGAGAGCGCTGCTGATTCCACTGCCACCGTGACATCCAGCCAGGCCATGGGCCTGAGGCAGTATCCTATCTCCAGTTTTTCTTTGGTTCTGTGGCCAACTCCCACTGGACTCGCCCCCCATCTGGGGCTGAGCAGCTGAGACCATAAAGGGCGACAATCCAGAGCAGTGAGATAGCACCACCTGCTGGCGACTCAAGGCAAAAACACCAAATCGGGTAACAACAAAAAAAGACACAGGTCAGTTTTGACTAGTGAACTCGCTGCAGACCTGAACTGCCCTTCACGGCAGACCATGGGCAACTGGCTGTAACTGTAAACAAACTCACTAGCCTCAGAAGACAGCTAGAAATCAGAGCTGAAAGGACATTGGACTTAAACGAAAAGTCTCAGAGTGTGCTTGATTGGTTCTGTTAATTTAATGACTTGATTCTATTCCTACTGGGTTTTTGTTTTTTTTTTTGTCTGTTTGTTTATTTGTTTTATTTACTTATTTGTTTTTTCTTTTTCTTGTTTTCTTTTTTTCTTTTTTCTCTTTTTTCCATTTTGTTCTTCCTTTTCTTCTCTTCTCTCCTCTCTGTAAACCACATCCTTGCATAGACGAACAGCACAGCCATAAGGCGGTTGGTTAGCTTGTATGCTAGCATCATTCTATGTTTTAGTTTTTTATTGTATGGGAGTTGGGTAGTCTGTAGCTGTGGTCTATTTTTTTATCTGTTTCAGATTAGGCCTCTCTCTCCATCTGTTGGTACATTCA
>CAUYQG010214020.1:0-12036 GCA_963574415.1 Tarsius wallacei | reverse complement strand
ATCAGGGCATCCAGTTAGAGAGGGACGACTTGGCCCTACGTGAGCTGGTCGTCTGCCATTTGAGTTCTGTTAACTGGTTTTGAAGTTTACAGGCTGCACCCTGAACGATATCTGATTCATTAACAAAAAAGCAACATTCTTTTTGAAGATATAGACATGTTCCCCCTTCTTTAGCAGTTAATAGATTGAGTGCTCTCCTATTTTGAAGTACTGCTCCTGCTAATGGGTTCATTAGTCTTTGGAGACTGGTTATGGATGTATATATGTCTCCTATGGTGTTGGAGAGGGCTGTAGGTATTTGTTGGTAATATGTGGTGGAAGTAGCGATGTCTGACACTCTTGTGCCTATGACAGTTGAAATGCCTATTCCTGCTAGTAGGGGTATGAGTTGAATTGCCCTTTTGGAGCTGGTTAGAGGTGGAGAGACTGGAGTTAGTAAAGGGACTTGGAGGGTTTGCTTATCTAGTTCCTACCTGATATCTGATGTTTGGTATACTAAGTTGCAGATGCCAGACCTACTAGCAGACAGGCAAAGATAAGAAGACATGCCACATAAGAAAATCATTCCTGGGGTAGAAAGGTAAAAGTTACAGGAGATGGCAGTTACTAATCCTTCTCCCTCCTCTCTGGTGTAAAGTTTGAATTCCCAGATGGAGTAACTACCTGCAAGAGTAGCTCCCATGAGGGCCTGAAAGCATATATTATTGTGGGGGTTTATATATTTGTATTGTTTATATACTGTCAGAAATAACTGAGGTCAATTCTTCTGGGTTGTGTGAGGTTTAGAAATGAGCACAAGGTAATGTCTGCACATTTGTGCTAGGGTGCCCCAGAGCTAAAGTGTTGCATCCTCTGTGTTAATTTGGCCCTTGAATGACATGGCCATTGACATGAAATAGATGTCGATAGGTGTCCTATTCTGTGAATGGAGGACCAGAAAACAGGAGAGACTCTGAGATGGTGGGTTGTGTGATTTTTGGAAGGCTGAAGAGTGAGCATATATTTACAAAAGAGAGGAGGAAGCATTCCTAAGGGGGATGCACGGAAGGGATTAGAGAAGAAGCATCAGATGCAAAAGGGTGCTTGAGTGGTTAATGTACTTGGGAGGTAATGGGTCTCCAAACTGGAGGTTTGGGGTTTGTTGGTTGGAGATGGGTTTTGATCAGTTGCCATTCTAGGAGGTATGTTCAGAAATAAAGGCATGTAGTAGCCTTGGTAAATTGTGGAAGTTTGTGATTATAAGCCATTTCTTTCTGTTTTTTTTTTTAAGTTAGTGATAAATTCTATAAAGGTTCTGCTAGAAATTTGAGGTGTATATTCATGTTAGTTTGCTTCTAAGTAGTTGAGTGGGATGTCTGTGTAGTGTTGTGTTTGGGTTGACAAGCACATCCAGCAATTAGATATGTTTGTGTTGTTTAGAAATTGGTGTGTGAGATTGAGGATAGGAGTCCAGCTATTCAAGAATAATGTAAATGAGGATGAGATTGATATGGAAGCTATTGTGAAGATAAGGGACCAGTGTTTGGGTTTGTTAAGTTTCATGGTGCAACGCTTTCGAAGGTTAGCATCTGCATATTCTCATAGTAAGTGATGGATAATGTGTAGGGTGGGCAAGATGTCTTTAATAATAGAGGGCCCCAACGAAGAGATTGTATAGGACAAAATGTCAACCATACATGAACTCAAATGGGCTTAGATTGAGAGTTTTTTGAGGGGGATTCAGAATTGCATTAGGCCTATAGTGAGAAGTGTGGGCCAGTTCATTCTAGTTTCAAGAGTTAGTTTGGTCTGGTGCTGTTTTAAAAGTGCATTGGCCCATTCTACTTTACTGGATGATTGTGGTCAGTAGGGAGAGTTCATTTAATTCCTAAGTCTTTGATTAATTGTTGAATTAAGGCCGTGACACATGCTGGCCCATTGTCAGACTGAATGGAGGTGGGGAGTCCAAATGTGGGATGTGTGTTAAGAGAGCTTTAGAAACCTCTTGAGATTTTTCAAAGGTAGTAGGGAAAGCCTCTATTCATCCAGTAAATGTGTCTAAAATTGTTAACTGATAGTGAATTTGTCTGACAAGGGGCATATGAATGAAGTTGATTTGCCAGTCTTGACCTGGGAGATGTCCCCTTGCTTGGTGGCTTGGGAAGATTAAATGTTTGATAGCCCCTTGAGAAGATTTTGTTTTTGTTTTTGTTTTTGTTTTTTTTGAGTTGGAGTCTCACTCTGTCGCCCAGAGTGGAGTGCAGTGGCCGCTCTCGGCCACCACAGCACTGACCTGCTGGGCTCCGGGGATCCTTCCACCTCAGCCTTCCAAGTAGCTGGAACTACAGGCATGCGCTACCACACCCGGCTAATTTTTTGATTTATCGTAGAGATGAGGTCTCGCCAAGTTGCCCAGGCGGGTTTCGAACCCGCGGGCTCAGGCAATCCACTCACCTCAGCCTCCCAAAGTGCAGGATTATAGGCTGAGCCACCAACCCCAGCTGAGAAGATGTTTGACTGCATGTGGGGCAGCTTTGGGTTAGATGTGTAAGAGTGGAATACATAGACAGGGTGAAGTGAATATGAGTTTGTAACAGTTTGAGTAAGGCATGATGTCTGATGTGAAAGAGGACGTGTATTTGTGTGAGAATGTCTTTTTCTTGAGATCGAGAAAGAACCAGTTTGTTTTATAGGTAGAACTTTCTTTCTTTGGCAGAGGTAAAGGTTTGAATTTTACAGGGATTGTCTGACGAGGGTGTTAGGGTGGGAAATAAAGGCAATAAAGAGAAAGGTTGAAAGGCAGCAGCCTTTGCTGCTGAGTCAGTGAGAGAATTTCCTCATGTGATTGGGTCTGTGTCCTTTTGGTATCCTTTGCAATGTATAACTGCTACAGCTTGAGGCAGATTAGTTGCTTGTAATAGTTTATGAATGAGTTTTCCATTGATAATGGGGGTTCCTTTGGTAGTAAGGAATCCTCTTTCTTGCCATGCAGTGGCATGAGAGTAGGGGATATGATAGAGTCTGTGTAGATGTTGAGTGTTTTGTTTTTAGCTAGAGTGAGTGCCTATGTGAGAGCTATTAATTATGTTTATTGGGAGGTGCTGTGTTGGGAGAGAGTTTTGACTTCTAGGAACTTGTTTTCAGCAATGATGGTGTAGACAACTTTGGGGCTGGGGGTTTTATAAGAGCTTCCCTCTATAAACAAGTTTGGTGTGAAGTTGATGGGAATTTCAGAAATGTGTTGAAAGGGTTGGATAATTGTGTCTAGGATTAAAGACATAAGGGTTGTGGTTCTTGGCTTGATGTAGTTTTGGAAAGAAGAGTGGCTGGGTTAAGGGTTTCAAAATTTTAAAAAGAAATTAATAGTTTGTCAAGAAAGTGCATGTATTTGTTGTGAGCAAGAGGGCGGAAGAGAGTGAAGGGAGTGGTGACTCATGAATGTTTAGGTATCGTAGGATACTTTCAATTATGAATTACACAACTGATCACGGATATTGTGTGAAGAGGAAACAGTTATATGCTGGTAGAGTGTTAGTTTCAGTGTGAGGGTGGTGGCAGAGCCCAGTGTTCGGAGGCATGATGACCATCCTTGGATGACAGGGTCAAGTTGTTTTGACAGGTATGCTACAGTCTGTGGGGTATTGTCATAGAAGTGGCATAATAGTCCAAGGGCGATGTTGTGTTCTATGTGTATATGTAAAGTGAAAGGTTTGGTAGCTTTGGCAGCTCTAGGTCTGGGGTCTTTAGGAGGGCCTCTTTCAGTTTGTGAATGTGTGATTTAATTGGGTGTGAGGTGTTTAAAGGCTCATGGATAGGGCCCTGTGAAGCTGGATAGAAAGACTTGGCTAGCAGACCAAAATTAGGTATCCATAATTTAAAATATCCTAAAAGACCTAAAAAGGACAAGAGGTTTTTCTTTATAGCAGGTACAGGCATGTCCTGAATGAGATATTTTCTTGATGTGGGGATAGCTCAGGTTGTAGGAGTTACGGTTAGCCCAAGATAGGTTATTTCTGTTTCAGCAATTTGGGCTTTTGTGGGAGAGACTTGCCATCTGAGTTTTTCAAGGAAGTTCTGTAGTTGAGAGGTATGTTGAATACAAAGATTATATGAGATACTGCATAGTAGAAAATTATCAACATATTGAAGAAGAGTACTGGGGCTAAGTTAAGGTTAGAAAGGTGCTGAGAAAGGGCTTGCCCAAAGAGATGAGGACTGTCCCTAAAGCCTTGTGGCAGGACTGTCCAAGTTAATTGGGTGGAATTTTGTTAATCAGGATCTGTCCAGATAAAGGAAAAATGGTTTTGACAGGCTGAGTCAAGGGGAATGGTGAAGAAGACAACTTTTAAATCTAGTACAGAGAAGTGGGTGGTGTTAGGTGAGATGTGGGATGTGGGAGTGCACAGTATAGGGATTTTGTATGATGAGGTGAATGGGCATGATGACATGGTTAACAATACACAGGTCTTGGACAAGTCAGTATGAATTATGATTTTTTAACAGCTAGTATGGGGGGGTGTTGTGAAGGGAGCTGGTTGGTTTTAGGATATTTGGAGCAATTTAGAGATAATGGGTTTGAGTCCCCTTAGACCAGTTGGACTTAAAGGGTATTGGAGTTGGTTGAGGTAGGACGAAGGGTTTTGTAGATTAACCACGATGGAGGTATGATGGTGTGCAACACTAGGTGTGGAGGTGTTCCAAATTACAGGATTTATAGAGAGAAGGAGAGAGGAAAGGGAGGATCAGGAGGAAAGAGGGGGTGGCATCTGGGCAGCGGAGTAAAATGAAGGGGGGTGGAATTATAAGAGGGCAAACTGTATGGAAGCCTGAAACTTTGTTAGGATATCCCTTCTTAGGATAGGTTTGGGGCATTGTGAAATAACTAAAAAGGAGTGAGTGAAGGGTGTGTTGAATAGAAAGCAGAGTAGCATCTTGGTCATTTTAGGAGTGAAGGATATTTTATCTACTTTGACAATAGACATGGAGGAGTCAAGGAGAGGTCCTGCATATTCTGACAAGACTGAATAGGATGCCCCCATATTCAGTAAGAAAGAGACAGGTTTACCAGATACTGACAGCGTTACCCTAGGTTCTTCGATGGCACTGATGGTGGCAGACTTGGGCCCCATCAGTCTTCAGTAGCCAAGCCAAGGAAGTTAGCCAGTCCTGGCTGTGGGTAAGGAATCCTGGGAATGTTAGAGTGACTGAATGGGAGGAAGAGTCTCCAGGTTACAATCTGACTTCAAGTGTCCTTTCTTTCCACTAATGGAACATGGTTTGGTGGGCAGCTTTGGGCATGCTTTTACCCAGTGTCCAGGCAGGTCACATTAGTGTTGGATGGTTTTTTTAGAGCCATCAGAATTCTGTTGAAGGTCTGTTGCCAATAGTTGGTGTTTGATCTGATTTTCTTTTAGTTTTGAGCCTTTGTTCCTCATCTCTATTGTTAAAAACCTGAAAGGCAGTTCTGATAAAATCTCAACATGAAGTTTGGGGACCATCCTCTAATCTTTGAAGTGTTTTTTACATATGTCTGGGACTGATTGAGGGATAAAATGAAGTTGTAAATAAATTTTATCTTCCTTAGAATTTGGGGTAAAGTAATATATTTAAACATTGCCTCTGAGAGGTGAAAGAAGAAAATGGCAGGGTTTTTGTCAAGACCTTGAGTAATTTCTTTGATTTAAAAAAAATAATTAACCAGTTTTAGAGCCACCTTGTCCATTCTAGCTAATAGGCAAGTTATCATGTGGCCTCTTTTCTGTCCATCTGGGGAGTTAATTTGGTAATTTCACGAAGGCTCTGTGCGGGGCACTGCCATGGTGCCTATAGGATTATGGGCTGGGTCCTGATAATGGAGAGTGTTGGCAGGAGGTTGAGTTGCTGCCCAGATGCATTCCCTCTCCTCTGGGGAAAGAGAGGAGGAAAGAGTAACATACAGGTTATGCCAGGCAAGGTTATAAGACTGGGTGATGTGGAGGAATTCTTTATGGTAAGGGTTAGAGGTAAAGGAGCCTGGTTGTTTGTTTTTTTTTAATTTGAGAGAGATTACCCAGGTAGGAAGAAACATGAACTCATACTATGCCCTCTATCTGGGCCACCTCTCTGAGAGAAGGATGGGAGCAGAACTTTGGGGACTAGACTACTGGGGATGGAGGACATTGGGTACCAGAACAAGTGTGATGGGGAGAGGGAAAAGGGAGGAGGAGGTTGTGGATAGGGAGGTGAAGGAGACTTGGAAAGGGATTACAGGTTTGACTAAGGGAGGGCTTGAACAGGAGCGAGAGGAAAACTTGTGCATAGGGAACCTCAGACCATTTTCCATTTTGTTGGAGTGAATTGTTGAGGTTACAAAGAATTTGAAAGATAGTTGTCAAGGATATGGAGAATTTGGAAGTTAAAGATTCATTTTTGGACCATCGATTATTATTGTCCAATTGATATAGTGTTCAAGCTGTGTTATAGAAGAAAATGAGTAGCACCTAGATTTTTGAGACATTTGAGAGACACTTTGGTCTTAGAGTAAGATCTAAGTTTTTGAGGTTGTGAAGGAGACAGCCAAGAGGAGTGTCTCAGGGAAGTTTAAAGGAGGCTTGACCCATATTGGAGAAATTTGGAGGGGTGGGAAATTTGATCCCCAGGAGACAAGGAAACAGTGGAAGAACAGGGCACCTCAGTGGACTTTAACTGTTTCCAAGAGATAGGTGGGTGGCCACTTTAAGGGCGTCTCCTCAAAGTGACGACTATGATTATAGACAGGTGGTGGCTGCTTCAAGAGTGTCCTCTAAAGTGACAATCACAATCAGGGTCACCACTCAGTGGTGACTGCGGAGATCTCTCACCCAGCACTGGGATTTTCAACAGGCTCTCTATCGGACCAAAATAAGCAAGGAGAGGAATCGAAGATAGGGGAAAGGAAAAAACTCACTCACTGATTAGTTATTGGTGTTGGATGAAGTTCCGGCAATGGGGAAGGTTCTGCAGGAGCAGCCCGAGTTAAGGGGGAGAGGAAAGAGGAAAAGAGTGAGAGAGGAGAGAGGACTGGGGAGAACGAATAGAGGAGAATGGGGCTAGACATGGGGACAACTTAGGAGTTGACCCATGGTATGACCTTAAACCCCATTCCTGGGTTTCGGTACCAAATGCTAAGTTAAGAAAATGAACAGATAGGAAAAGAGAGATGGGAGACGAGCAGCTCAACAGCAACACAAGTTTATTCCAGGGAGGAAAACCTGCAGAGTGGACTCCAGAAAACTGAAGTCCACTACTGCTTACAAGCTAGGGCAGTTATAGGGCTTGGGGGGAATATTTTGTGGTTGGCATTGCTAGGGGGTAACTAAGCTTGTTGTTAAGTAAGTTGAGAGGAAACCTTGCTGTTAGGCTGGGTGTTAGGATGCGTTGCAGCTTAGCCTAATTGATAATTTTCTATCCCGGGGCAGCTAGCAAAGTGGTGGGGATGTCTAAGATGGTGTTTCCCAGGCTAACAAATACAAATTACCTTCTCTATGCTTTGTGTTATTAAACCTACCCTTCAAGGTCAATTATGAGTCAGAATTACACCAAGTAATCGGTCATGATTTCCTTAGCTAACATTATTCTCCTTTCTCACAAATCATGTAGCACTTATTTATACCACACAATCTAGTAATGTAGATAAGTCTATTTATCTTTTTCTATTTGTTTCTTAAGTTTTTTTCTAAATATAAAAACATGTTTACAAGTTCCTGGAAGGTAAGACTAATGTATTTACTTGTTTATACATTTTAGTTGTATACCCAAGACAGAGTTTAGCAAGGAGTAACACTCAATAAACATTTTTTAAGACTTTACTGACAGAGGATCTATTGATAACAGCAAAACTTAGCCTTGGCTGATGGATCTTCAAAGTTCAAACTGAAGATGATTTCCTCAGTTATCTTTTTCTAACCACAATTGCTGTGTTCAAAACAGAACCACAGATGGAAGATCTGCCAATCTATACCTTCTGCACACTTATTTTCTTATTACTAAATGTATGCTTACATTCTAAAAATAGTCTTCAACAAGAATTGCTTTCAAATTAGTATGAACAGTTTGCCTCTCCAGAGGGGAAATTGAGTAATTACTAGGGAGAGTTAAGGAACATATTGTCAGCGAAGAGTCAATGTAAAAGTTGAAGTCATGGTTCAGAATGAATTGTTGGAAGATCTGTGAACTCTGAAAGTAGAAAGGAATCTTAAACCTTGACTTTATTGAATGTAGCAAAATTTAATATTTTTGCTTTAAACTTTGGGATTACCTACAGAGGCAGGGTTCCACAACAACTTATTGTCATAAATAATAGAAAGGCAGTGTAATTAAATTACCAGAAATGTAAGACAGAACATCACCCAGGATTCTCTCTCGTGTTATACTAAAATTATGCTGCTGCTAAGACACTTTTTTATATCACATGTGTGTTGAGAAACAGGAGGTTCCTTCCATAGTCTGTTGGGTACAGGTATTTAAAAAGAAAGAATACTTAGAATTGATACTGATCTAGATCCACATGGTGGTCAGCAGACAGACAAACCAATATTACAACAACCTGAAGCCAAAGACCTTTCTTTTTTTTTCCTAGCTTATCACTTCTCTGATCCTATGTCTGCTTTACTTCTTTAGGTATTCATTTTGACCCCATAATGCCTGTAATTTGTGTTTATGTTTGATGTACAATCTTTTGTCCTCTGAATTGCTCCTCTAGAGTTTTAGCTGAAGTTCACCTTCCTGGGTCTTCCCATTTTTTTGTGATCTCACCCAGGCTATGTGATCTCAGATGAGAATAGCCCCAAGCGGGTCCTCCCAGTACTCTTGAAGATGGAGTAAAATTCAAAAATCAAGAATTTGGGCCATCTGACATGGTTAAAGCAAGAAACTAGAAGTTATACTGAGATTAAGTAGCATGAGTGACTCATGAAAAGTCAGAATTTGCTGCTGCAGAAACAGGAGGAAGATCCAGCAGCAAAGAAGACTTATTCATTAAGAAGAGAAAAAACAAACTCACCATTTCAAAACTGAGACTAAGGCACAGTCTTAGTTATATAACTCTATATGCTTAACTCTATATTTGGATATTCTGTTTGGAGGATTACATAAAGAAATGTTAATAGAGCATACTCATGGAACTGTAATTGCTATCAAAGCCACTGGAAGGTGATCTCCTCCAATCATGGCCTTCATCCCATGGAGTGATCGGTGGTTGTTTACTGATCACTGACTTTCCCCTTCAGAAGGTAACTAAAAATCAGACAGCTGCCTTTGTAAATGACCTTCACCTCCACTTTCAATTCCAGTGTTGCTATAGTCAACAAACAGGCGAATAGGCCACTTTCTTAAAGAGAAAAGTGAAGTATGTGCAACAGAAGAAAGTGCAACCTGGGGACACCAAGTCCAGGAAGAGGGACATCAGTGTCATTGTGATATTTAAATGGTGAGTTTTGGGGAACTTGTGGCCCTAACCAATATCTTTAAACTCCAATGTCCCAAGAACCTTTTCGTTAACAGTGGAATAAAGTAAAATAACCGGGAATGAGGATCCCAAGGACTCCAAGGCTAATCCTACTGCATTCCCCTTAATCAAATCAGGGAATGCTAAAGAGCTTTACCTGACAGAGGGCAGGATTCAAGTAGAGTGTTTCACATAAAAATATTAAGTCAAGGTGGTGTGGTTTGTGAACAATAGATATAATTACAACTATCTTAATTCTCATGTGACAGGCTAACTAAAGGGATTCTAGGAAAAACAAGTAAGAATTAAATCAGATTAGATTTATTTAAGAATTTAACAAAAATATGAACTTCCTGGGTAAAATTAAGTAAATGCCATTTAAATGATAAAAAAAATTATAAGTATGACTTAGAATACATTTAATGAAGTTGAATATATAGTGTCCATAAGGTATTTTAAAAACTTTTTTAATTCCTGAAGAAAATTGTGCTAACAGTTGAATCTACTGGAGAAACTTTCCTATCATTTTCAAATTTAAACTGGTTTTCCAAAGACAGAGGATGAATCCTTCCTAAGAATAGTTGAGTCTAAGTTTACCAAGCAAGATTTCTACAGATATAGAAAAGATTGCAGAAAGTACCATATTGGGCAGTAAAGAAAACAGACTTGTGTGTTTTTATTTCTCTAAAGGACCTGATATCTTTTCTCTGGCAAGAAAGTAATCCCACAATCTGTAGATGAGTCTTTAATGTTTTTTTAATTCAATAGTGTCTAAATACATATTTATGTGGGCAGTAATGTGAATTCAGCTCACTTCAACAAATATAATTGGACCCTTACTGTATGTATTTATATTATTCTTCTACAAAAAATAATATAAATACATACAAGTATATGTGTCTTTAAGAAAACAGATTTTTAAATTGTGTTTATAAAGATAAACTTGAAGTAAAAAATGATTATATTTTTAATAAGTCATTGGTAAATTAAGTTCTATGTTCTTTTCTAAATTAATTTCAAAGTTTAAAACTAAATTTATGGCTTCAAACAATATTAATGTTTAACAAATTCAAATAGAAAAAACAAAGTTGAAGTAATTCAGGGCAACCCCTTCGGGTCCCCTCCCACTGTGGGAGCTTTTCTGTCTTCTCAATAAATACTGCTTTCTCACTTAAAAAAAAAAAAAAAAAAGCAATTCAGATTTATTTGGAAAATTTTTATTTGGAAAAATACTATTTTTTACAATTAGTGTAGCAATCACCAAAACTGACATATCATCCTAGTTTTGAAGAAAACAAGTGAAGTAGTGTTCCATTTATTGATAAGAACAAAATACTATAACATTTAAAATATTTAATTTATTAAAATCACTTATGTGAAAGATTTCAACACAAAAAAATGTAAGTATGTGACAGCTAACTATCTGAAAGTTACTTAGTTACCTGTAATTTGAAGCATGGCAAATTTTACTATGAGTTTAACCTAACTTACCTTATATAATTGAATTTTTTACTTCACATCTAATTAGTGTGAGCTTCTCATAGGTATACTTTCAATAAATAAAAATTGATTGAATTTAATTTTTTATAGGGGAAAATTAAATGTAAATAAAGTAGAAGAAAGTCTAATTGGGACTATTCCATTGTTGTAGAATTTATTTGTTTTATGATGTCAATTACAAGAACAGAAATTATGAGTTAGGCTATTATTGTTTGATCTTATCTTATTCTAATTAACGGGACATAGCTACATACCTTTTAAAAGGTAGTAAGCCTGCAGTAATGCACTCCTCTCCTGTGGCATTGAATGTACTAACCTCTGATTACAAATTCTGAAGAGAAATACTTAAAGAATCAGCATGAGAGAGAAAGACAAGGGCATTTGTTCCCTGACTACACTTATTTTTGCATATGGGCAATAATTTGTTTGACTACTTTGTTTCCATTCAAAGTTAAGTGGAGATTTTTTAAAATTGGTAACCTAAAGTAAATTTAACAATGCCCATTAAAATGCCTTGGTATAAATTTATGCATAAAGGAACTGCAGGAGGGATAGGGTTTGAAGTTAGTGAGATGCTATCTGGATAGTTACCAGAGAGCTTTGATCGATTATTTAAATTGCACAATTCTTGAGTTCAATGAGTTTTAAGAACTGTATATGCCTGTGTAACCACCACCCAAACAACCCAGAAAATTCCATGTTGCCCCTTGCCAGTAACTTTCCCCACCTTTCCTATGGCCAAAATATTATTAATTCCTTGTGTCTATTTATGTGGCTTCTTTCACTCAACATAATAATTTTGTGATTTATCCATATTGTTGAGCACATGAGTCATGCATTCTTTTTTTCTGAATATACCAGAATTTATTTATCCATATTCCTGTTTATGGACTTTTAGGTTTTTCCATCTCTGGCTATCATAAATAAAGCTACTATGAACATTTATGCACAAATCTTTTTGTAAACATTTGTTCTGCTTCTCTTGGGTAAAATACCTAGGAATAGAGTTGGAATCTCACTGTCGCCCAGGCTAGAGTGCAGTGGCACGCTTACAGCCACTGCAGTCTTAGCCTGCTGGGTTCAAGCAATCCTTT
>CAUYQG010214012.1:0-25870 GCA_963574415.1 Tarsius wallacei | reverse complement strand
AGGTCTCACCAAGTTGCCCAGGCTGGTCTCGAACCCCTGAGCTTAGGCAGTCCACTTGCCTCAGCCTCCTAAAGTGCTGGGATTTACAGTCTTGAGCAACTGCACCCAGCCTACCATTTTTTAATGTATCTGTTGGCCATTTGTATGTCTTCTTTTGAGAAATGTCTTTTCAGTTCTTTTACATTTTTTTTTTTAAATCGGATTATTTGGTTTTTTGCTATTGAGTTGTTTGAGTGCCTTATATATTTTGGATATTAACCTTTTATCAGATGTATACTTTGCACATATATTCTCCCCCATTATGTGGTTCATCTCTTCACTCTGATTGTTTCCTTTGTTGTGCAGAAGCTTTTTAGTTTATCTGTTTTTGCTTTTGTTGCACTGTTTTTTTCAGGTTTTATCCATAAAATCTTTGCGCAGACCAAGATCAAGAAGTGCTGCTTCTATGTTTTCTTCTAGTACTTTCATAGTCTGGGGTCTTATATTTAAGTCTTTTTTTTCCTTTTTAGCTTATTTTTGTATCTGGTAAAAGACAGGGATCTAGCTTATGGATATTCAGTTTTCCCAGCATCATTCATTGAAGAGATTGTCCTTTGCCCAGTGTGGTTCTTAGCACCTTTCTCAAAAATCAGTTGGCTGTAAATGCATGGATTATTTCTGGGTTTTCTATTCTATTCTATTCTATTCTATTGGTCTATGTGTCTGTTTTATGCCACTACCATGCTTTGTATTGTATTTTGAAGTCAGGTAGTATGATGCCTCCAGTTTTGTTCTTTTTGCTCAAGATACCTATTCTCAGGGTCTTTTATTGTTTCATAAAAATTTTAGAATTGTTTTTTCTATGTCTATAAAGAATGTCATTAGTATTTTGATAGGAATTGTATTAAATCTATAGTCACTTTGGATAGTATGGACATTTTAACAAAATTATTCCAGTTCTTGAACACAGGATATCTTTCCATTTATTTGTGTCTTCTTCAACTTCTTTAATCAGTGTTTTATAGTTTTCATCATAGAGATCTTTCACCTCCTTGGTTAAATTTATTCCTAAGTACTGCATAGTTTTTGGAGCTATTGTAAATGTGATTGGTTTTTTTAAATTTCTATTTCAGACAGTTTTCTATTAGCTTATAGAAATGCTACTAATTTTTGTATGTTGAGTTTGTATCCTGCAGCTTTACTGAATTCATTTATTAGCTCTAATAGTTTTCTGGTGGAGTTTTTAGGGTTTTCTATACATAAGATCACGTTGTCTGCAAACAGGACAGTCTAACTTCTTTGTTTCCACTTTGGATGCCTTTTATGTCTTTCTCTTGCCTAATTGCTCTGGCTGGGACTTCCAGTACTATGTTGAACAGAAGTGGCAGGAGTGGGTGGGTATCTTTGTCTTGTTCCAGAGCTTAAAGGGAAAGCTTTCAGCTTTTCCTTGTTTAGTAGCTTTGTTTTTGTTTTGTTAACCCAGCAGTCTGTGACCTTGCTGAACTCATTCTTTTTAGGAACTTTTTCTAGATTCTTTAGTATTTTCTGTGTAGAAAAATCATACAGTGTGCAAATAAAGACAGTTTTGTTTTGGTTTTTTTTTTTCCCCCATTTCAACATGTATCCCTTTTTTTTCCCCTGCCTCACTACACCAGCTAGGACCTCCAGTACAGTGTTGATAGAATTAGTATCAAGTGAGGCACATTTGCCTTGTCCTTGATCTTACGGCGAAGACATTTCATATTTTACCATCAAGTCTTTAAGCAGTAGGTTTACGTATATGCCCTTCATCCGGTTAAGAGAGTTCTTTATTATTACTGATATTTTGCCTTTTTTGTTTTTTAGCAGAAGATTCAGAAAGTGGCGTTTACATGCGATTCATGAGATCACACAAGTGTTATGACATCGTTCCCACCAGTTCGAAGCTTGTTGTCTTTGATACTACATTACAAGTAAGTGTACCCAATTTTCATGAGTTTTTGGTGTATTATTTGGATGGCTGCTCTATTTGGTAAATTAAATCCAGAAATGCCAACAGATATTTACTGAGTCCTTTCCATGCATCAGACACTGTGCTGAGGTTTTGTCTGAATTCTCAGTCTTCATGGCAGCCTTGGAAAGGAATGTGGTATTACTGTTCTCTTGCTACAGATAAGGAAACTCAAATTCTAGCGTTTAAGAACTTAAGTCCCAGCTTAATCCACAGATTCTAGAGTTTAAGTCCTTAATCCGCAGAGCTAGTATGTGATGGGATCTGAAAATTTGGACACAGGCCTGTCTGATGTGTGTTAGAGCCTGAGCTATTAGTCACTAAATGGTGTTGCCTCCCTCAGTACTTCCTGACTGTCTTTCTTGGCTATCTAGTAGACTATATGATAAATACATTTGAAATAATATTGGTTAAAAAGAAGAAAATTGCTGAGGTGGGTAATCTCTTGAGAGAGAACTTTACTGATCTCTTTTTGTGTAAAATTTAAAGCTGATTATTTTAGTATTAAAATGCTGGTGTTGTGCTTATTGCGGTTCAGTTTATATCCATATGACTTATAATCACGTATGAAAAATACTAAATAATACACACTATAATGATCAAGCTAATTCAGTGTAATAAAACTTGTGTACAGATATACCCGTGTATATACATTCCGTGTATTATTTCTGTATCATTACCAAGTAGAATTGTCTTTAGTTGAGTTCCCCAGAAGTAGATGCTGAGCTGAGAACTCATGAGCAAGTGGTTTGGGAAGGATGTGCTCCAGGGGAAGCCACGAAGCCATCCAAGAAAGGACAAGGCAGGGGACGAAGACAGCAAGGACCTGGAGGGTGGCTTGGCCTGAGCCCTCGGAGACTTTGGGCTGTAAGATGCCCATGCTCTTGCATCAGTTGATCCGCCAAGGTCTTCCTGCTCCTGGCCCCTCAGACCGCCCCAGCATGTGGCCTGCTTCCGCACCCACCCCCCCACACACACACACCTGCAGCTCTTCCTCCAAGGACTGCCAAGGCCTGCATTCTGTGTCCACCACACAGGGCTTCCAGGAAGACAAACATGGTTCTGTGTTTATTTAATGTCATTTTCCAATGGTTTCTTGTCAACATATGGAAACGCAATTGGGTTTTGTAAACTGGCTTTATATCCTACAACTTTTCTAAATTCACTTTGGATCAGGGAACCCTCAGGGTCCCACATAAAGCCCTAAGATTCTCTGAGTCTTTGACACAAAGAAGGAAGCATCCAAATATATCATAGTAGGGAAAACGGTAGGCAGTCATTTTAGGATATGTGATCTTCACAACCCTGAATACAGATTCCAATAGTAAAATAACTAGAATTTCTGAATTCCCAAAATAAAAGAACTTCTAGCTCAGCCCATTTCACCCTCACCCCCACCTCCCAGAAGGCTTACTTCTTAAAGTTTCAGATCTGACTGCTGGCATTTCTCCAGCAGAAAAATAAGTGATAGCTGATTTGACTTTTACCCGGCTTTTCATGTAGTACTCATTTTGGTTAAATTCTAAACTCAAAAAAAGTCTAATGAGTAAGATAGGAAAAATGTGAAACTTTATGGATGTTTGAGGTCACTGATCTAGTAAATATCACTTCCCTAATTAATAGAAGCTGTGCATGCATCATTTCCCAGAAGACATTTGTCCTGTGAGGCTCTTAGCTTGGAAGGAACTAAAGTGTATTACTGTGGAAATAGGGGAGAAAGTTGTTAGGCAATGGTAAGAGCAAAGTAAAAGATGTATTTGAAAGGGGACGATTTTATAGACATGGACTGCAGTAATAGTCATTGACATGCCCTCGAGAGCTAAGAAAGCAAACAAGGAAAATAGCAGAGTCCCAAAAACAATCTGAATGCCTGTCACTCAGAGATCGGTTAAAGAAATCCTGGTATAGGCATATAATAGAACACCATTAACAAGAATGAAAAAAGTGTCAAGAACTTGTTTACTTAAAAAAAAAAAGAGAGAGAGAGCTGCAGAAGTTATTATTCTGAGAGTCCAAAGTAATCAGAGCCATAACTGGTCTGGGGCCAAAGTTAGCCATTTGCAAGGAAGCTGAAGAAGGATGGACAGGCAGGAACAGGAGAATAAAGCTGTCATGCAGAGGAGAGTGGAATGCAAGGTGGTGCCACCGCCAGAGTGGGAGAGCAAGAGCCACTCATCTGTCTCATCCTCAGCTTTTCCATTTCCAACTGTGGTTTTCTGAGAGGCCAACTTGACTTCCTATAGTTAGGTTCCAAGCAATTTGGATTTCCAGAAGCTTCATACTGGGATTTCCCCAAGGATGGATGTGGATCTGTCCTTCTGACCATCTGTGTCCCTAAAGTGGAAATCAGGTGCTCCAGTGGATTCTGCCGCCGGGGTTGTCTGCACCACTTACCTCAAGAGCCATGCTGTGCAGTGCCAGCAGGGGCCCGCCTGACAGGAGAAGCACCTGTGAACCATGCCGTTTTTCCCCCATCCATCAGTTGTTATAAGAAGCTCCCAGAAAGTGTTAATCAAGGGCAGGGAGGTGATGCTGCAGGCACCAGTGTCAGAGCAGCTTGAGTCCTCTGCTCATGCATGGGCCTGGACAAACTCCGTCTCCACCTGCAAAAGAGTGCTACTGTGCATGCCAGTATCTGGCTTGTGGGGCAGGTGGTTCTATGTTCACGGTGGGGTTCTCAGGTTGCATGGCCACTTGCATCTCATGGCTAGGTGTTCAGTCTCTATTAGGGACTGTAATAAGCTAAGAACTGTTTCCCAAAAGGAAAATTATTATCTCCAGGAGAGGTCATGGGTGATTTGGGCTTTTTTTCCCTCCCCTAACCCTTGATGTTTGCCCTGTAAATTTCCTATTGATAGAGGCTTTATACAACTTCCTAGGATTGACCTTGCTGGGTCGTAAAGCCATATGGAAGAGCAGTCTGGACTTGCTTTGGAGTCTGATCTTGCTCTGGTCCCCTCTGAAAACAGCTTTTTATTTTTATTGTTTTGTTTTTGTAGAGAGCAGGATCTTGCTAACTTGCCCAGGCTGGCCTCAAACTCCTGGGCTCAAGCAGTCCTCCCGCCTCAGCCTCCCAAAGTGCTGGGATTGCAGGCGTGAGCCACCATGCCCTGCCTGAAACAGCTTTTAGAGTCCCTCAGGACATGTGTCCAAGTAGCATACACAAACATGGTATGTGCTGCCTTCACAAGGCGCACCCAGTGTTATGGATGGCAGGTGGTAAGTGGAGCAGCAAGTTGCATTTCACCCTGAAGGGGTCTTTCCAGTGCTCCACATTGTCACAGAGGCACCTAAAGCCCCACCACTTCCTGCCCGTCCAGTCCAGGGATCACATGGCCTCAGTGTGTATGGTGACGTGCAAAATGTGAAGATGATCTGCTGCTCCCAGACCGTCATCAGACACACAGGTAAAGGGAGCTACGTCTAGGGGATAGACTGGTATAGAGAAAAAAGAGTATGTGTCTGGGCAGTGGCTTTAGGTCCCCCAAGGTACTACATTGGGAACAACAATTCCTGATTCACAGGAATCCACAGCCCTTCTCGAAGATGCAGACATAGGCCAAATGGGCAGTTTCTCTGGTGCTGTGATGGCGAACCTCCTGCCTCTCTCAGGTCCTTCAGTGGGGCACCAACCTCTGCAGTTCCCCCACTGCATTTGGTTTTTGTTAGCCTGGTAGCAAGAGGACGTTCCAGAGGCTTCCATTTGGCCCTTCTACCACAGTGTCCCCTACCCTGTGGGTCAGAAAGCCAGTGGAGGAATTCTGCCATTTGTCAGGTATGTCATTTCCAATCATACCTTCAAGAACTGAAAAGAGCCAGCACAGGGCTCACGCCGGTAATCCCAGCTACTCGGGAAGCTAAGGCAAGAGGATCGCTTGAGCCCAGCTTGGGCAACACAGCAAGATCCTGTCTCTAAAAATAAATAAATACTTTCTAAAAAGGAACCCAGGAGATAACCACAGCATGGGTCTGTGGACCTACTGCTCTTATATTTCATGCTTGAGCTAAGGCTCCGTCACCTGATGACCATACCCCTACTTTGACTAGCGATCACAGTGGCATTTTGTGTTCCAGGAATCAGTGTCCCATCCATTCAGAACCAGTGCCCAGTAGCCTTGAAAAAGCTGCATTTCCTTTTGCACGTCTCTTTGGGAAAGGCTTGGAGGAAGAGGGACAGTATGTGTGAGGCAGTGCTATAGGCTGCTTCCTCGGGGGTCCTGCATCTGTGAGCTGGCTCAGGTTTGAAAACTGACTGAGAGGACATGACTGTCCAGTTGGATGACTCAGATCAGGTTTTTGGCACCTATACTTAGAGTTTCTCTTGTTATATAGATCAAGTGACACTTTAGAAGGCTATGCATCTATTTCATTTTTAGGGACACTGTAATCAATTAGCCACTACCAAAGATATCCATGGGTCAGACCATTCCCATGACCATTCCACCCGAGTTTCCCTGGATGGTGCATGTACCTGCCTTGTCATTGACAGAAGACCAGCATTTGCCCTCTGCTGCTGGGCAGTGTCAGGATGACAGGAAATGGCATTCCCATCAAAATCAGCGAGGCCACCCCCTGCTCTGTTTCCTGCTGTGTGCCAGACCTAGGAGCACAGCCCTCACGGGGGTCTTCAGGGTGAAGGGGCTTGGGGCTCTCCTTGCCCATACATTCCTCAAAGGCTCAGCCAAGAGAGTTCCTTCAGGGTGTGGACCGTGCAGATTGTGCAGGACAGATCTCTGCCAGGCTCCTGCCTCCTTCAGCCTGCAGATTCCCTCTTCTTCATTAAACCCAGACTCAG
Organism: Tarsius wallacei; assembly: GCA_963574415.1. NCBI lineage: Eukaryota > Metazoa > Chordata > Mammalia > Primates > Tarsiidae > Tarsius > Tarsius wallacei. The sequence goes on along the minus strand of CAUYQG010214012.1, from coordinate 19,106 downwards.
TAGTGCCCTGCATTTCAGTCAACCAAGTTAGCAGTTAGAGCCACTGCCAGCCACGTGCACCAAGTGTTAAATGAGCAATTTCTGTAAATCCACCTGTAGCAATAGATGTCACCAAATCAGAGTTCAGTTTTTCCTCTTTGGCCTAACATTGTTACAACCAGTTTCCACACATACTTCCTAAGTTTCTGCAGATAGAAAATGGCAAGACCGTACCGTTCTTTCTGTGTGTCCTCCTCTGCAGCGTGCTGAAACCTGTCTTACAGGTCAAGGGGCAGCAAGGGCCGACTGGGGTTGTCTTGAGGAGATGGAGAGGCCTGTGAAAGGCATCTGCCCCAGGAAAGCTTGTTGCTGAGCTTTCAAGCCAAGAATGGTTACTCTCAGGCACGGAGAACCGCTGTTTCTGCTTCCACGGGAGGCTCAGAGTGACTCCAGGATTCAGGAACCTTGGCTTTGTCTGAGTCCCACCAGATGTCCCTATGCCGGATGCAAGGGCCCCACTCCATTCACATCAGTGCCCAGCTTTCCTATCAGAGACATGGTGGAACTGCAAATTCATCCAGTGTCCCTGCATCCTGCAGAGTTACTTTGTGTGTTTGATTTTAGAAACATCAGCCCTGTCACTATAAGAAATAAGACATTATTTTAGGGCTGCCATAGAGGCTTGCTGGTTCTCTGACTGTGACTGCCGGGCCAGGGTCTGAGCTTGTCGTTTTCTTGGAGTGCTCTGGCATGCTCACAGGACTTCTCCCACGATTCCTACCTCGACACTGCCTCGATAGCTGCAGCAGTGACCACTTGGCCCCAAGCACCAGTGACTTCAGGGGGGCATCATCACAGTCACAGGTGATGGTTTTTGTCACAATGGCGTGACTTGTCCTTGATTACAGGAATCTGATTTCCTCTTGACAAAGAGCTCAACACAGTGTTAAGTCCAAGGACAGGAAATCAATCTTCAAACAGAGGGCAGGAAGTCCTCTGTTTCCAGGAACCTCCCTGGTGGCACTTTCTCAGTCTTGTCAGGAGACAGAAACCACATCAGTTATTTGAAAAGAAAATGAACATAAAAAATATTAATTGGATATCAGTTAACTGGGTAACTGAAAGGATAAATAAAGTAGAAAATATTCTCTAAGGCAATCTTCTCAAAGTCTGGTCCAGACCAGCAGCTCCAACATAAGCTAGGAACTTATAAAACTGTAGCTCGTTGGGCCCATCTCAGTCCAACTGAATCAGAAACTTGGGGGTGGGGCCCAGTGATCTGTGTCTTCCCACGATATTGAGGGACTCTGACACACACTCTACAGTGTTGTGGAGGTGAGAAGAGGCACGTCTTCTGGCTGGTGCCTGGGTGTCTGGGTGGGAGTGGGGCTTGAGGAAGCTTGTTCTGCACAGAATGGAAAAACACCAGACTGGATTCAGCTGCTGCTACGGGAAAGAAGCAGGTGCCCAGGTAAGGCAGTACCTGGGTGGAGCTCGCAGGAGCAGCAGGCAGACTGGAAGCTCCCAGACAGCAGACAGAACAAGTCCCTTCTTCCTGCTCCAGCTCTGAGACCCTCACTAGCCTTCCTCCTTGTCAGATCCTGACATAAAGCCAGCTGGCAACGCTGAAGTGTGGTCTGCAGCGTCCCAGTGTCATGGCCAAGTTGGAGGGGTGGGTGTGGAACCAAGAGACGATCACTTAATACATGGCACAGTAGAGAAGACACATCCCATTCCCTTCCAAGAAAGCCCAGTAGTTACAAGAAAAACAGATATGAGTTAGTGATTATAAAAGATGATGCCTCAAGAATTAGGAGAGTTTCAAAAATAAAATTCTATCATAGAATCTTCTTCCCAGGACTGGGGGAAAAATCATTAAGAATTATCTAGGCCTTCCCTCACAATGACAGTGGGATTGTCTTAGCAGTGTTCTATAGACAATAGCTGTATTTTTTTAAATAAACTTTTTATTTCAGAAACATTGTGAAGAGAGTACAGAGAGTTCCCATTACCCTACACTCAGTTTATTTTTGACTTCTTACATTAGTATAGTATATGTCTTCACAATTATGAACCAGTCACATTACTATTCATGAAAGCCCATACTTTATTCAGATTTTCTTAGTTTTTCCCTAATGTCATTTTTTCTTCGAGGGTCCCATCTAGGTTACTGTATTATGTTTAGTCACACAAATTCCTAAGTGTGATGAGTTCCTCAGACTTTCCCTGTTTTTGACAACTTGACAATTTTGAGTATCAGTCAGATGTTTTGCAGATTTTATTGGGATTTGTCTGGTGGTTTTCTTATGATCAGAATGGGAATATGGGTTTAGGGGAGGAAGACCAGGAAGGCACAGTGCCTTTCCCATTATACTGTCCCAAGGGTACTTATCACTCTCTGTCACCTGGCTGAGGTATTGCCAGGTTTTTCCACCACAGGATTATTCTTTTCCATACGATAGTCTCTAGAAGTCACCATGTATAGCCCACACTTAGGGAGCGATGAGTTAGGTTTCACCTCCTCAAGGGCTGAGCATCTTCATAAGTTAGTTTGGATTTTTCTGTGAGGGAGATTTGTCTCTGCTCTCCACTTTATGTATTCAGTCATTCATTTCAGAATGGACTTGTGGATTTTTTTTTTTTATGCTTTGGGTTATAATCCAAAACTATTTTATGAAGGGGGGACCCAAAATAAACTGGAATTTATTGATTAAACGATTGTGTATTCGTACATGTTTAAACTTCCGTCACCTTCAAAGTACTCACCATTTGATACAACACACTTCATGAGATGCTTTTTCCACTGCTCAAAACAGTTTTTTAACTCATCCATTTTGATGCCTTTTAGTACTTCTGCTGGTTTGTTTCACCTCTTCCACATTGGCAAAATTATTCTCTTCAAGGACTTTTTCATCCACAGGAACCAAAAAAAATATCTCTCCGGGTGAATATGGGGGGTAGGGGACGGGGAGGGGGGGGTCATGCCATTTTTGGTCAAAAACTGCTGAACATTCAGTGCAGTGTGGGCAGGCTCACTCGTAAATCACCCATCATGAAATGGGCAAATGTGTTGAAAGAATCTCCAAAACAAAAACGTACTGAAGTCGAATGCAGCCTCTCCCAACAATGCTAGCTGGTACACTGATGCCAATGGGTTTCAAGAGCATTTACTTAGTGGGAGAATCCTGTACTATAAGGGGGCTGCCCTCCAAGAAAAAACTCCATTTTGGGGGGAGTCCCCCTTGTATTGCTTCAGTTATTCCAAACAATATGACTTTTAATAATGCCAATGAAAGAGAAAATAGGAAAGTATCCAAATAAGTCGCTGTTTGCCAAACACTATTTTTTAAAGAATATGTAGAAAACATAGAATGAAGAGCCTATAAACAAAAGTAGATTAGAAGGCCATGCATAGAAGTGCTGGCTAGCATAATCTTAGTTTAACATTAAAATTGAGAGGCACAGACCAGATGTGGTGACTCACATCTATAATCCTAGCACTTTGGGAGGCTAAGATGGGTGGATCATTTCAGCCCAGGGGTTTGACACCAGCCTGAGCAACTTGACAAGACATTGTCTCTACAGAAAATCAGAAAATTAGTCAGGTGTGGTGGCACATACCTGTAATCCTAGCTACTTGGATGACTGAGGCAGAAGTATGGCCTGAGCCCAGCAGATTGAAGCTGTGGTGAGCCATGAATGTGCCACTGCACTCCAACGTGGGAAACAGTGAGACCCAGACTCAAAAAAAAAAAAAAAAGGCACAAAGAAAAGGAAGGGATACTTATTTTAAAAGCAGGAAGGAAAGAGAAGGGCTAGTCCTAGGGTTCAAGACTGATGCTACCAGTGTAGATGACGAGAAAGCAGAGCTCTTCAACTCAAACTGTACTTTGTTCATTATTAAGGAAAATGACTTTCAAAATGGAAATGGTAAAATTAACAGTGATTAGAGGATACTAAAGCCCGATAGTTGTAGAGACTATAGAAGAGTGCCTGCCTGCACTAAGCAAGTCTGATTTCTGATCCACATGAATCATATTCTTGCATAATAAGGGCACTTAGAAAGGAGATTGCCAACTGGGTGCAGTGGCTCAAGCCTGTAATCCCAGCACTTTGGGAGACTGAAGCGAGAGGATTGCCTGAGGCCAGGGGTTTGAGACCAGCCTGGGCAACTTGGTGAGACCTCGTCTCTACAATAAATTTTAAAAAATAGCTGGGCATGGTAGCACATGCCTGTAGTTCCAGCTACTTGGAAGGATTGTCTGAGCTCAGCAGGTTGAGGCTGCGGTGGCCATGAGCGTGCCACACTGCACTCCAGCCTGGGCGACCGAGTGAGACTCTGACTCAAAAAAAAAAAAGAAAGGAGATTGCCACACTGATATTGGAGGAATTGTGAAGAATAGATCTGATTCCAGAGACTAGAGGTAAAAAGAAAGAGAGGATAAATTTCTCAAAAATAGAGGGTGAGAAGTGTAGTGTCTGTCCCAGATGAGATTTATGAATGAATGGAACCTGTCATGAGTGAGCCAAAAAAAAAGCATGGGAGATTGACCTTTCTTTTTTGGCTATTCCATAGATGTAGTGCCACAATAGACATATTTGGACTCCAGCTAGACATTTGGCAGAGCCTTGCATTAGGTTCTGATGGATAAGATGCAGAAGTGTAGTTTGGCAGCACAGTAAGAGAATTAATGTTGATTAAATCTCAATCAACCTGCAGCAAGCTTTCTAATTGTGTTGGATGCCTCTCGTGGGCCATTTTCAAATCCATGCACCCACCGCATATCCCAGCCACTCCTCATTTCACGCTGAGGCAGTGGGTGGCCCTTCACCTCAGGATCCCATTGTATTCTTCTGACTTCCTCAGCCAGTGGAGGACAGGTGTCCTCAGAGTGGACAATCCTCTGAAAATTTCATGGGAATTAAGCTAACACATCCTTGTGCTGGCTCACCCTCCTACCTGTTTCCTCCCTTCCATCCTGACTCCTGCTCCCTGATATCACATTCCCAAATAAACTGTGTTGTGGCTGCTCTGCATTCTAGGGAGCCCAGGCTGAGAAACTGGGGGTACACCAGAGGATTCTTGGGCTTCACGATCTTCAGCATTGGAACAGTGATTAAATACTGTTTTTGTTGATGATGTCATCTAATTTACAGATGATTTGATAGCTAATGATAATAATGGGACCCCCCAAAAAGCAGAATTATCTTACGGTGGGTGGGCCCTGTGTAGTACACTCAGAATTTGTTCCTCCAGATCAAATGGGCAACCAAAGTTCCTATCAGGAAGTTTTGAGAAGGTTGCATCACAGTCTGCAGAAGAAAAGTCCCAAGTTGTGGCAAACAGGTATCTGGTTCTCCCACCACAACAACGCACCTGCCTACATCACACTCAATGTTCAGCAGTTTTTGACCAAAAACAGTATGACCCCGTGTCCCACCCTCCCTATTCACTCAATCTCACCGAGTGACTTTTTGTTTTGTTTTGTTTTCCCTGGATGAAAAAGTTCTCAAAGGGAAATGTTTTGCTGAAGTGGAAGAGATGGGCCAAATACCGGGAGAAGCACTAAAAGGCCTCAAAATGGACGAGTTCAAAAACTGTTCTGAGCAGTGGAAAAAGTGTCTTGATATGTATATTGCATCAAATGGAGAGTACTCTGAAGGTGACTGAAGTTTAAATATGTAAGAATAAATATACAATTTTTTAAAATTTTATTTTAAAGATGTGGGATACAGTTCAGGATTAGGTAGATAAGTGGTCATCATACAGGTAAAGTTTGGGCCTTCCTTTGGTCCCCATTTCACCTGGTTTGAGATCAAGTACCCTTATTGATGTTATGTGGGTGCCCCCCCCACCCTGACAATGTCCCACTACTGCCAATCTATAATAAATCACTGAATATTATAGACTCTAAATCCATCCAAGTTGCCACAGAGTCTATAATTTTGTCTTTCTTTATGGCTGCGTAATATTCCATCATGTATATGTACCACATATTTTGTATCCAGTCTACTTTCAATGGGCACCACAGTTGGTTCCATGTTTTTGCTATTGTGAATAATGCTGCAATAAACATGCATGTGCAGGTTTCTTTCTCGTAGAATGATTTGAGTTCCTCCAGGTATATTCCCAGAAGGGGGGATTGCTGGGTCATATGGAAGGTCGATTTTTAGATCTTTTAGGATTCGCCACGCTGTTTTCCACAAAGGTTGTACTAGTTTACGCTCCTACTAACAATGTAGAAGCATTCCCTTTTCTCCACATCCTCACCAGCATCTGTTGTTTTCTGAGTTATTGATGATGGCCATCCTGACTGGAGTTAGGTGGTATCTCAGTGTGGTTTTGATTTGCATTTATTTGATGATTAGTGAGGTTGAGCATTTTTTTCTTGTATCTATTGGCTGCTCACATGTCTTCTTTTGAGAAGTATATATTCATATCTTGTGCTCTTTTTTCTTTTTTCTTTTTTTTTGAGTTGAAATCTCACTCTGTTGCCCAGGCTGGAGTGCAGTGGCACATTCACAGCCACCCCAGCATCAACCTGATGGGCTCCAGTGATCCTTCTGCCTCAACCTTCCAAGTAGCCGGAACTACAGGTGCGCGCTACCACGCCCAGCTAATTTTTTTGATTTATTGTAGAGACTAGGTCTCACCAAGTTGCACAGGCTGGTCTCAAACATGTGAGCTCAGGCAATCCACTCTCCTCAGCCTCCCAAAATGCTGAGATTACAGACTGAGCCACCAAGCCCGGCCTACCCACATTTTAATGTGGCTGCTTGTTTTTTTCTTTCAACGCATTTGAGCTCCTTGTGGATCCTGGATGTTAGGCCTTTGTCAGGTAAACAGTTGGCAAATATTTTTCCCCATTCTATGGGCTGTCTCCCCACTCTCTTGATGGTTTCTTTTGCTTTGCAGAAGCTTTTCAGTTTGATGAGTTCCCCTTGTCTATCTTATCTCTTACAGCATGGGCTTTTGGGGTTTTCATCAGGAATTGGTTGCCTATTCCAATTTCTGTAAGGGTGTTTCCTGCTTTTTCTAAGATTCTTATAGTCCGAGGTTTTACATTTAGGTCTTTGATCCATTTAGAGTTTTTATGTGTGGTAATAGGTAGAGGTCCTGTTTCATTCTTCCGCATGTGGTCAACCAGTTTTCCCAGCACCATTTACTAAACAGATTTTCTTCTCCCCAGTGCTTGTTGGTGCAGGCTTTGTTGAAGATGAGCTGGTTGAAAAATTGAGGCTTTGCTTCCAGAATCTCTGTCCTGTTCTATTGGTCTGCATCCCTGTTCTTGTACCAATACCAGGCTGTTTTGATTATTGTAACCTTATAGTAAAGTTTAAAGTCTGGAAGTATGATACTTCCTGCTTTGTTTCTTTTGCTAAGGATTGTTGTGGCTATTCGTGGTCATTTATGTTTCCATATGAATTTCTGTATTGTCATTTTTAGCAATCAATTTTGGGGTTTGGGGGTCCCCCTTGTATGCAGAAAGATTCCTCAATATGCTGAATTGTTAGGACCAACTAGTAAGTATATGGTATCCAGAACAGAGAGAATGATAGCATGTCAATATTTCAGAAGTGAATAAAACGGGGGCTAAGGACTGTGAGGGCTGTGAGAATGATTCCGCCAGGCCCTGCCTTGCAGGCTCATGCTTGGGAGGTTGCTGGAGCAGAAGGCCGACTCCTAGCTAACTTAGAATTTTTCAAAGTATGTGTAAATAGTTTTAAATGTCAAGTGGTACAGAAAAGCTTATAATAAAAAATATTGTCTCCTGTTTCTTAATCCCTTGTCATAGTCCCCAGAATGAGCCATTAAGCACACAGTCAGTCCCTAAGATGTCCCAAGAAGAGAGACATGGAAGTTTATTACTTGAAATTTTAAATATCCCTTACACTCAGTGTATAGACTGCTGTGTGCAGAATTCCGTAGTGGAAATCATTTTTATTTAGGATTTTGAAGGCGTCATTCCATTACTTCCAGCTACCAGTGTTGAAGAAGAGAAATCTGTTGTTGTTTTTTGTTGTTTTTGTTGTTGTTTTTGAGTTGGGGGCCTCACTCTGTCACCCAGGATGGAGTGCAGTGGCATGATCACAGCTCACTGCAGCCTCAATCTTCTGGACTCAGGTGGTCCTCCTGCCTTAGCCTCCCAAGTAGCTGGGACTGTAGGCAAGCACCACCATGCCTGGCTAATTTTTTGTTGTTGTTGTAGAGACGAGGTCTCGCTGTGTTGTCCAGGCTGGTCTTGAACTCCTGGGCTCAAGCATTTCTCCTGCCTTGGCTTTCCAAAGTGCTGAATTACAGGTGTGAGACACTGCACCCAGCTGTCATCATTTTTTTAGATCTCCATCCTTTATATGTGATGTTAGTTTTTTCCCCTCTGAAGCTTTTGGGTTTCGCTTTGTATCTGGTACTCCAAAACTCCATCATCATTTACCCTGTGGTCTTTTCATTCATGGTGCTGGCAGATGACGTGCTTTTGGAACCTGATGCTCATGGTGTTCTGTTTGTCCTTTTGTTCTATTTTTGGAAAATTATTTTTTTATTAACTCTTCTAAGTAAGATCTGCATATGACTAGGACTTGTGTGACTTCAGCATTCAAGGCCTTGTCAGATAGTGACTCATTCATCCATATTAAAGAGTGAACACTAGCAGTTGGCATGGATGCATTGGGTTCGTGGATGGGATTCTTGCTTGGTGGGCTTCACTGAAGAGCAGTAGGTCAGCCATCTTTTTTAGTCGAAGCCCCAGCTTCATATCTGTATGTTTTATTTCGGAAGCAGTTCAGTTCCTCCAGAAGACAATCCTTTGATGGTGGTGGTTGAGTAGCTGTGGTTATCACCTGATGTAAAATAATCTTCCTGTTTGTTTTGCGACCCCATCCTTACCCAAGGCTCCAGAGCCTCTAGTCAAGTCTTCCAGGCCCCACACACACACACACACACCCCCACCTGCTGCTCTCACAAAGGCTTTTCAGTGTGACTTCTTCCTCTCTGTTCATCAGTAACCAGCCACTTACCAACTACTGTTGGTTTCATATTATGTTTGGGGTCATAAGTGACTCCTAGTTCATCATATTCCCAACTTTTACTCCCTGTAGGTTGGGGATAGCTTTTCAAGAGACACTATCAGAAATCTTTACTCTGCCATTTTAAAACTTAAGGTATCACAAGAGAAACTCCGGAAGTAACAGAAAGGGGACACGTTTGGTACCATGGGAATAGAGGGAAGGGAAATCCTGATTCTGATTGGCATGATACAGGTAGGCTTTGTTGTGGAGTTGGAAGTTAAAGATGAACTGAATTTCAGTAGGTAGAGTTGAAGGTGTGTTCACTTGAAGTAGCAGAGTGTAAGGCAGATATGGTCAAGAAAGAAGGAGCATGACGCAGCTGGCGATGTGGGGTTGGGCCTGCATGGTAGAGGGGCTTGAGGCCCATATTTAAGAAACTGGACCCTTCTTTATAGCGCATAGATACTATCAGGTATCGTTAAACTAAGTATTTGATGAAAGAAACCAAATTGGACATTTTTAAGAGCTTTAACTTTTATAAGCATTACTTTTAAAAGCTTCGCAATCAGCTTAATTACTGAAAATCAGAGCAAAATTGTATAGAAAGCAGTGAAGCATCAGAGGAACCAGCTTCCCAATTTTTGGAACACAGATGTGCTCCTTGACATTAGACTGCAGGACCTGCTTGCTATTTTTAAAACTCATCTCTGTATTAAAATTTTATTTTCCATCTTATCTAATTATCACATTTGGTTGTTTGAAAATCCTATCAAAATGCAAATTTTAAAAATTAATAATAGTCTGAGCAAATTGCATATCAGATGAAAGCAAAGAAATTTTCAGAGGTATTTAAGACCCTGAGAGGTTTTTTTCCTGCAAATTAGAACTAGATTGTGTCAGTCCTCTTTTTATCCTGTTTATTGGTTAATTAGTAACACCCTGTGCCATTTATAATTATAAAAAACTTTCAAAGTATAATTTTAAATTGCTTCTCAGACAACTCCATGCATGTGTTGTTAAGAAAGCTAAGTTTTAGGCTGGGCGCGGTGGCTCATACCTATAATCTCACACTTTGAGGTGCCAAGACAAGAGGATTGCCTCAGCCCACAGGTGGAGACCAGGCTGGGCAACTTGGCAAGACCTCACCTCAACAATAAACCAAGAAAAATTAGCCGGGCGTGGTGACTCATGCCTGTAGTTCCAGCTACTTGGAAGGCTGAAGCGGAAGGATCGCCTAAGCCTAGCAGGTTGAGGCTGCGGTGGCTGTGAGCATGCCACTGCACTCCAGCCTGGGCAACCGAGTGAGACTTCGACTCAAAAAAATAAAATAAAATAAAACAAAGCCAAGTTTTAGAAGACTTCATTATTGCAAAGAAGGTGCTTCAAAACCACAAAAGCACAGGTACAATCACTGAGCTCACCCAGCACATTCCTCTTGAAGGCACTGTGTAAATATCTTGTCCATTTGGAATATTATATTTGGTCTTTGAAAGATGGAATTGAGATTTCCTCTATGATATGTGAGTATAGATTAACAGTTTATGTGAGTGAAATTAAAATAGTAAATCTTTCTCTGCCCACTTCTGGTTTGGTCAGTATAGGTGGAAAATTAAATCATTTGTTCTTTTTGGCCCTTAGGTTTGAGTACTAAGCTGAATATTTTCACATACAAACCCATTTAAACCACGCAGTGAACTGGGAGGAAAACATTATTCATGAGTTCCACTTTATAACTAAGAATGTCAAAGTTGGACAAGGATTAAGTGACTGAGTTGCACCACACACCTAGTAGACAGCAAGGAGCCCTCTCACTGGCAGGAAAGCTTTAGGGGAGTCAGGAAACAAAGTGGGCTATTGTATTATTTTCGTTTGAGAGATGAGGCAGTGTAATGATTATGGAGAGAGATGCATTTTATGTGGTAGATGAGAAGTTGAAGTCTAGTGGGTCCAGCACCTTCGTCAGCCCATTGACAAGAAGTGGCTGACCTCTTGCTTTCCTCCACGTGCTTCCCTCAGTGCTGGGTAGTTTTATCTTCTCTTGCAGAAGTGATAGCTCTTTTTGCATTAATTCCTATCGTTCTCTTTGCCATTGCACTACTGCTTTATTGGGGTTTTTTTCTCTCTGTAAAATTACCATTGACCTCTGTAGCATCCATAGTATCTTTCAGCTCGAAATTAGCTTGACTCAGCACATATGATCAGTTTTTGACTTCCATATTATTGGCCTGTATATTTTCTGTACATGTATTTGCCACTTTAAGAATCAGTACTATGCATTTATTTCCTTTTTGTGTTGTTTACAGTGGCCTTGAGACTCTTATACGTAACTTTGCAGCATTTAGGGGTCAAAGAGCTTTTAGGTAGATTAGTCACAGAATTTTTACTGGGGAAGCAGGATTTAGTTTCTAGCTCTGAAGTAGCAGTCATCATATCTGAGTGCTAAAATGAAACCCCTGCTGAGAAAATATTTGCAAATTACACCTCAGACAAAGGGCTAATATCCAGAATCTACAAGGAACTCAAACAACTCAACTTGAAAAAAACAAATAACCCCATCAAAAAGTGGGCAAAGTGTATGAATAGACACTTCTCAAAAGAAGACACACAGGTAGCCATCAAACATATGAAAAAATGCTAAACATCACTAATCATCAGAGAAATGCGAATTAAAACCACAGTGAGATATTACCTTATACCAGTCAAAATGGCTATTATTGGAAAGACAAAGAACAATAGACATTGGCACAGTTGCAGGGAAAAGGCAGCACTCATCCATTGTTGGTGGGATTATAAACTAGTTCAGCCTCTATGGAAAACAGTATGGAGACTTCAGAAAGAACTAAAAATTGAATTGACATTTGACCCAGCAATCCCACTACTAGAGATCTACCAAAGGGAAAAGAAATCAGTATATAAAAAAGATACCTGTACTCATATGTTCATTGCAGCACTATTTACTATAACAAAACCATGGAACCAACTTAGGTGCCCACCAACAATTGACTAGATTTTTAAAATGTGGTGCATATATACACCATGGAATACTACACAGGAGTAAAAAAAAGAATGAAGTCATGTTCTTTGTAGCAACACGGATGGAGCTAGAAAGCATCTTCCTAAGTGAACTGACTCAGAAAACCAAACACCACAAATCCTCACTTATATTAGGAAGCTAACTGACCACGAAGATGAAAATAATAGACACTGGGAACACCAGTAAGGGGGGAACTGGGGAGGGGCTTAGGGCTCAGGAATTATCTATTGGATACAATGTTCCCTATCTAGGGTACGGGCCATGTGGGACCCAGTCCCCACCGCTACATAATATGTCATTGTAACAAACACACATGTATACCCCCAAATCTAAATAAAAACGGAAGAAAAAATTAAGCCCCTGCTTATATTGGTGTCATTTTTATGAGCCTAAAGTTTGATGAGACTTTCTATAGCATAGAAATGTTCATTAAAATCTGCCAGACTCGTGGTAACTCAATCCTGTAATCCCAGCACTTTGGGAGGCCAAGGCAAGAGGACTGCCTGAGCCCAAGGGGTTCAAGACCAACCTGGGTAACTTAGCAAGACCTCGTTTCTACAATAAATCAAAAAATTAGCCAGGTGTGGTGGCGCTCACATATAGTTCCAGCTACTTGGAAGGCTGAGGTGGAAGGATCACCTGAGCCCAGTAGGTCAAGGCTGCAATGGCCGTGAGTGTGCCACTGCACTCCAGCCTGGGTGACAGAGTGAGACTCCAACTCAAAAAAAAAAAAAAATTCCACTACACCTATATGTGATTACTTGTACAAGGTATAAACATTAGATATCAAAATCAAATATCAAAATATTAGCCAACTAAGCTAATACTATTTTTTCTTGGGTTTTTAAGGTACTACACATTTGACCACATATTCTTGTTTGTAGATGTCCTCTATGCTCGGTCATTTGTCCTGAAGCTAAACAGTCCTCTAGATACAAGTCTTTTTCAGAAGCTTTTAGATATGTGTTAGCCAAAAGAAGGCCTCTTTGTTCAGCTCTCACACAATTTCATCTATAGTTTAGATTTGTTTAACTCATAGGCCTTGTTACAGAAAGGCTCTCCTTGATAGGATCCCAGGACTTGAAAGGTTATATACAACATTTGTTTAAATATAGACAATTGTAATTAAATCATACTATAAATGCCTAGCATAGCATCTAGTGTTTGGTCCATTTAATTTAATGCAATTTTGCTGTGGTTGGGTTTGAGTCTACCATTTTGCTATGTCTTTTTTTTTCCCCTATTATTTATTCCTTTATTCCTCTTTTCTTGTCTTTGATTTAGTATTTTTATTCCATTTTTCTCCTCTGCTGGCTTTTTAGTTATACATTTTTATTAATCTTTTAGCAGCTACCTTATAGATTACAATAGCATCTTTGATTTACTACTCTTTGTATTTTGATAATACTTTTACCGTCTCCCAAGCAATGCAAAAAATGTATGTAATAAGTTAACCCCTCTCCTACTCTATGTGCTAATATTATGTATTTTGTTTCTGTATATGTTGTAAACCCCATAAGATATTCTTGCTCTCGTTTTAAGTAATCAGTAAATATTTCTGTTTACCCACATACCTGTCTTCTCTGGTTTTTATTCCTTTCTGCATGGTTTTGTACAGTTCTAAAATCTTTCCTTCAGCATAAAGAACCTCAAGTATTTCTTTTACTGCTGTTTTGTTGATGACAGTTTTCTCAGCTTTTGTGTGTCTGAAAAAACTTATTCTGTCAAGCTTTTTTGAAGGATGTTTTCACTGGCTGTATGTCCCAGGTTGCCAGGCATTTTCTTTCAGTATCTTAAAGTTTTATTTCTGTTGTTTTCTGGCTTCCATAGTTTCAGCTGAAAAGTCAGCCATCAGCCTGATTGTTGCTCTTTTGAAAGTTAATGTGCCTTTTTCCCTCTGGCTGATTTTCTCTTTGCCTTTCACGTTTAGCATCTTGTCTATGACATACCTAGGTGTGGTTTTCTTTGTATTTATCCTACCCGAGTTTTACTTGATTCTTTTTGATAGACTTCAGGTTTTTGTTGAAATTCACCTGTTTGAAGATGACTTGGAAAGTATGCTCAGAAAAATTCCAGAAAGAATGTGGAGCTCAATTCATATACTTCTTTCCTCTCAAGAACTGTGGCTTCATCAGTCCCACCTGTGTTGGTGTACTCCAGTGCCTTCAAAAAGTGTCTCCTCTCTTTTGTACTTCTTGTATAGTTGTTTTCAGCTATTTCATTATGTCCAAGCCTGGAACTTAACTGGAATAGCCTTTTAATAGCTGTGGTTACTTAGTGTTTCATAAAGGAGGCTGATGAATGTTTTTAATTCTGGTTTTCTCTGCTAACTCGTTATTGTGAAGAAAACAGTAAGCACAATTTGTGATTTTAAAAGGTACCCCCATTTCTGCCCTGTTCCAGCCAGTTCAGAAAAGCTAACCAGATATTCTGTGTGTTTTAATTTTTTTTTTTTTGAGTCTCACTCTGTTGCACAGGCTGGAGTGCAGTAGCATACTCATGGCCACCGCAGCCTTGACCTGCTAGACTCACATAATTCTTCTGCCTCAGCCTTCTGAGTAGCTGGAACTACAGGTGTACACCAACACGCTCAGCTAACTTTTCTTGATTTATTGTAGAGATAAGGTCTTCCCAAGTTGCCCACGTTGGTCTCAAACCCCAGGGCTCAGACAATCCTCTCACCCTCCCGCAAAGTGCTGGCATTATAGGTGTGAGCCACCACGCCTGGCTTAAGATCTATTTATATGTGACTTTTCCACCATATCCTCTTATAATATTTTCTAGGCCCATGATCAAGGATTCCTAGGGTATCATCCAGGTAGAAATAGCAAACCATTCAAAATTGACACACCTTCCCTGAATACCATTTGGTTACACAAACAGTATGAGTACATTTGTGATAAGAATTCTTAATACAAGGTATAGTTCAAAAATATTTCAATATATGGGTGTCACTTAGTTACTATTTCTCTCCTGTATCACCGGATTGGCTCGACTTACCTCTTCATCTTAGTTCTCTGCTAGTCCATTTCTCTAACAGGTAGAATCCCTGCTATATTAAGGACACAGCGTTGGGCTGGGTTAAAGTAAGAGTATGAAATAATTAATGAGAGCCCTCACCCACCACTAGTCATTATACTCTTATGTTGGTGAACAGTCACATACATAAGTAATTCTACATAAAAGCAAAATGTGTCACAATAAAGAAATAAGTAAGTGCTGAATTAATCCTGTAATTCTTAACCATTTCTTTTCATTATTTGGTTAATGAGGAGTTTTTTAATATAGTAGGTGAGAAGAGAATCATTTTCTTTTAGTTAAAAAAAACGATTACATAACACTTTTTAAAAAGAAATACTTATTTTACATCTTTTGTTTTTGCTTAATTCTCTTTAATCTTTTCCATTTAAATATATATTTTATATAAGTATTATAATGTATCATTTCACAGTCTGCACTTTTCACTGTCATAACAGTTTTTTTTTCAACACAGTCTTCATAATTATATTATTTGATACTTTTTTCTCATTGGTATGCTAGTATTTAACAAGTTTTCTTTTGTTTGGGGAAGTAGATATTTTTCCAGTTGTCAAGATTACAAATAATGCCACATTGAACACCTTTAACTCAGGTATCCCACTCCTAAACTAATTCAAACGAGAAAAGGCTGTTGCAGAAACAGCATGAATATTTTTGTGATTCTTTATACAAAGTTGTGGTTCAAAAAATATTTTATCAATTTATGATTCCATCAGTGGTTTAATAATAACCCTTGTATTAGGAGCTATAACTTTTAAAAATTGGCTTAATTAACAGCTATAAATGATATTTTAAGTTTTTCATTTGATTTTCTTGGGTTAGTAATAAGGTTGAACTATTTTGCCTCTGTTTATTTGCCGTCTGAATTTAAAGGTTCATTTTCAGCACTGAACTTTTGGCTATCAGTAAATCATGACACCTTATAGTATCCAAAGGTTCTTTGTTATGAGTATTAAATTAGATCCTGTATGTAAATGTAATCTGAACGCTACTTGACCTATATTATGCACACAGTGAATATTCGTCTCTAGAAGACATAAATGTGCAACTGTATTGTATCCTTTCATGCCTTACGTGAATAGATGCTGAATTAGTAATTTGGGGAAATAAAAAAGTATGTTTGTGTCATTATTGAATATATTAAAAACAGATTTTTTTTTTTTTTTTTTTTTTTTTTTGAGTTGGAGTCTCACCCTGTCGCCCAGACCAGAGTGCAGTGGCTGCTTCCGGCCACCGCAGCCTCGACCTGCTGGCGATCCTCCCGCCTCAGCCTTCCAAGTAGCTGGAACTACAGGCGCACACTACCACGCCCAGCTGATTTTTGATTTGTTGTAGAGATGAGGTCTTACCAAGTTGCCCAGGCGGATCTCGAACCCATGGGCTCAGGCAATCTACTCACCTCAGCCTCCCATGGCGCGGGATTACAGGCTGAGCCACCGAGCCCGGCTCTTAGATAAATTAATAACCATATATAGAAGAAATTAGACTCTGAAGTTTAATTTTTTTGTATGGTTTTAATTATATAAAGTCTATATAGACAAAATTCTTTAAATACAGTAAGAAAAAAATTGAAGGTAATTGCATTATTTCAGTTTCAAAAAACAATCTCCAACCCTTATATGCCATTAAGTATAATAGAAAAGGATTTCTGCTAATGTTAATAATTTATGTTATATTTAGCTTATCAAACTTACACAATTTATCACTGAAGATAACTGATGAGGCTTGACTGAATATATTAGTTGAAGATACTTTTCTTCCTGATCTACAAACTTGAAAAGTACGTTTTGTTTCTCTTGTTTTGCTTCAGGTTAAAAAGGCCTTCTTTGCCTTGGTAGCCAACGGTGTCCGAGCAGCGCCACTGTGGGAGAGTAAAAAACAAAGTTTTGTAGGTAAGCAGTGTGGGCCTGGGGAAAATCTAAAATGGGAAACATGCAGCAGAAAGCCTGAAGTATTTTAATAGGTGCTGACTTGGAATTCAAGCTAGTAAACATGTTATCAAATTAAAGAACATTCTTGCTTTCAGTACTTTTAGTACTGGGTAAGGCAGGGCTGCTAGTAAATGCAAAACACTGTTGTACTTTTATGGAGTTGCTTTTTTTTCAGCTGATTTTTTTTTTTTTTTTTTTTTTTTTTTTTGAGTCAAAAAAAGAATCTGCTCTGTCACCCAGGCTGGAGTGCAGTGACACAACCACAGCTCACCACAGCTTCAACCTCCTCGGCTCAGGTGATCCTTCTGCCTCAGCCTTCCGAGTAGCTGGGACTACAAGCACACACCACCACGCTCAGCTAATTTTTGGTAGAGACAAGGTCTTGCTATGTTTCCCAGATTGGTTTCAAACTCCTGGGCTCAAGCAAGTCTCCCACCTCAGTCTCCCAAAGTGCTGGGACTATAGACATAAGCCACCATGCCCGGCCTGAATTTATTTTCATTTTACAACTTTTTTTGTCCTGTGAAGGAACTTGCATGCCTTTATCAGCCCACAGGATACCATGGTCAGCCGTGAGTTAGCCACCCTGCTTATGGGCCACATATATTATGTACCATCCCTGGTCCATCGCACTTATCTCATCAGTTCACACCTTTTTGACAGGGCAAATGAAATGCTGGAACCATTATTGATGTCTTTGCCAAATCACTGTTATACTATTTTAAAATGTTATATAACATATAACTATTTAGACACCATCATTTCTCATCTTATAAATCATTAATTAGACAATGATATCTTCTTTAACGTTCATCACATTATTTTGAGATTACTTATGTCTGCCTCCCCTTCTAGGTTATAAGTTTCTCAGATAAAAAGGTCATACCTTTTTCATCCTTGTAGTGTAGTGTCTAGCACATTGTAAGCATTCAGTAGATGGTGACTGTTAAAGCCATTGTTTTTAGAATGCCTCTCAGAAAGCAATCCAAGTGCCCTAGTATTTCTAAAGCTTATGGAATAAAACTTTATCTTAAAGTTTTTAAATTATTTACATATAGCTGCAATTCATTTTTGATATTTTATAACAATTAGTATATTTTATCTCACTGATTTGCCAAGTACGGTGATTAATTTCGGTGTACTCACTATCAGGTTTAATTTGGGCTAAATTTGTATATCTAGTTTAATGTGGACAATTAGCACATTCATAGTATTAAATAATGTATTAAACTCTGATAGCTTCAAAGTCTATTTTACATGCTTTTCTAGTAAATATTCTAGGTTCACTTATCATTTGAAATTTCTCTTTTATGTTTTCTTAGTTTATTTTTAACATATAATTCTTTGTTCCAGGAATGCTAACAATTACAGATTTCATAAATATTCTACATAGATACTATAAATCACCTATGGTAAGTGGCAACAAAACCTGTTTCAGTAATTGGAGCTGTTGTATATCTGTGTATGTATATAGGCCATATGTGTGTTAAGATTTTTATTTTTGTGTTTTTTTCTTTTTTGGTACAGGGGTGGTGGTTGATTTCTCAATTATATACAATGTGCAGGGATTGTAAAACTGTTAATTCGAGTAAACAGCTAGCTTTAGCCCTAAGTCATATATTTTGAGCTCAAAGAAGGTATTCTTGGGAAAAATAAAAGGAAATCGATTCTTTTTTCAGCTTTCAGAATTCCTTGGTTTAGTAGAATTCTACATATTATTAGCTAGACATTTTATAAGTTTTACTAAGTTCATGATAACTTGATCTTTAACGGCATTATGGGCACATGTTACAGTTTTGAGCATCTGCCTGGACTGTGGAGGAAGGAGGTGCCGTCCCACCACACTGTCCTCTTGGTGACTGACCCAGGAATGGCCTCTCTTGAGATGACATTGTTACCAGGTTCATCTCTATGGGCCTGTTGATGTGGTAGAACTTGATTCAGCTATCCTGGCAATTTATTTATTTATTTATTATTATTTTTTTTTTTAATAGAATTTTTTACATTCTTTTTTTTTTTTTTGAGTTGGAGTCTCACTCTGTCACCCAGACTG
Source organism: Tarsius wallacei (assembly GCA_963574415.1). NCBI lineage: Eukaryota > Metazoa > Chordata > Mammalia > Primates > Tarsiidae > Tarsius > Tarsius wallacei. The sequence goes on along the minus strand of CAUYQG010214012.1, from coordinate 61 downwards.
GAGTGCAGTGGCCGCTCCCGGTCATCGCAGCCTCGACCTGCTGGGCTCCGGCGATCCTTCC
>CAUYQG010214004.1:0-40118 GCA_963574415.1 Tarsius wallacei | reverse complement strand
TTTATTGTAGAGATGAGGTCTCGCTTGCCCAGGCAGGTCTCGAACCCGCGGACTCAGGCAATCCACTCACCTCAGCCTCCCAAAGGCGCGGGATTACAGGCTGAGCCACTGAGCCCGGCTAGGGAGGCAATTTTAAGAGAGGAATTTTAAAGTGTTTCATGCGACCGGGCTCAGTGACTCATGCCTATAATCCCACACCTTGGGAGGCAGAGGCGAGAGGATTGGCCGAGCCCAGGGGTTCAAGACCAGCCCAAGCAACTTGGTGAGACCTCATCTCTACCATAAATCAAAAAACTTAGCCGAGTGTTGTGATGCACGCCTGTAGTTCCAGCTACTTGGAAGGCTGGGGCAGAAGGATCGCCTGAACCCAGCAGGTTGAGGTTGCGGTGACCGTGAGCATGCCACTGCCCTCCAGCCTAGGTGACAGAGTGAGACTCCAACTCAAAAAGAAAAAAAAAAGTGTTTCAAGCATAAGTAGAATCTATAGCACCTTGAAAATGACAAATAGGGTGCCCCTTCTAAAGATGACTATTGTGAAACACAGCAACAAACTCAAGTCCCCCATATTCAAACATAACCCCATTCACTGGCTATGTAAGTTTGGTTGTGCTTGTAATTACAAAAGGAATAATCCAAAACTCAAGCATACCTAGTTCACTAGTACACTGATTTAGGGGTAAAAGAAAAAAAAAGAGCAGATTTATAATGTTTTTACTGATATTATAGTACAGTGCATGATAAAATAATATTATCTATGTTTCCCAACTTTCTAGTCACCCTACGCTGTACACAGTCACACCTTGTGTGTATAAGAAGGAAAAGGATTGGCCGGGCTCGGTGGCTCAGCCTGTAATTCCACGGAGGCTGAGGTGAGCGGATTGCCTGAGCCCGTGGGTTCGAGACCTGCCTGGGCAACTTGGCAAGACCTCATCTCTACAATAAATCAAAAAATTAGCCGGGTGTGGTAGCGCGTGCCTATAGTTCCAGCTACTTGGAAGGCTGAGGCAGAAGGATCTCCGAAGCCCAGCAAGTCGAGGCTGCAGTGGCCGGGAGTGGCCACTGCACTCCAGTCTGGGCGACAGAGTGAGACTCCAACTCAAAAAAACCCAACCCCCACCCCCCAAAAAGAAGGAAAAGGATCAATGTCTCTCCAGTGAACCACAGGGTATAGGAACCAATGACCTAGAGAAATGTGGGTTTTGCTGCTTGATTTTTGCTAGGTGACTTAGAAATTCTTATAGACATACATTTTCTGTAGCTTTTGGCAGACTGAAAAACTGGGTAAATCTTCTAACAGGTTGTAAGACAGATCTCTGAAAAACAGAAGGTGCAAAAAGGGAAAATCTGTTACATATGCATTGTAAGGAGACATGCTTTGCTCTCCTTTCCCTCCAAGATGTCATGTCTCCCAAAGGCAGACTTTGAACATTTTCACAGCCCTTACGTGGAGCAGGTAGTCACAGGCATTATTGAATTAACCAGTAGATTCAAATGTTTACTGAATGGAACTACTATACTTCTTTAATTGATTTAAATAATTTATTTAATTAATTTATATTTTGTTAGTAGTGATTTGCAATATTCTAGCTATTATCTTACTACAATGAATACAAATTAAATTAGATAACTGTGCCTCTGACTCTAAGAGCTGTTACATCTCTACAGCTAGGAGAAATCATTGTTGGTTCTTTTCTAATCAACTTTTAAAAAACTCAACAAATCAAAACATAGCACTCATTTTGAAACTGATCACTGCAAGAGGGGAAAGTTCTAAGAAAGTCTTCAGCCAAAACTCAACAAATTATAGAATAACAAAAACATCTGGACATATTTACAGTATGATATAACTAATCTAAAAGAAGCCATTGTAATTTGCAGAAAGGTTGAAAAAAAAGAAAGTCTCCTCAAAATAAATAAATACATAAATAAATTTTAAAAGTTGATAGATAAAGTAACATAGATATATATTTTAAAAGTCGTTTCATGTTTTAAAAGTTATCAGCTAATCAACTAATTTTCTTTTTGGGGGTGTGTATATATATATTAAGATGTAGGGTACAATTCAGGATTAGGTATGCAAGTGGGCATTGTACAGGTAAAGTTTGGATCTCCCTTTGGTTCCCACTTTGCCTGGTTTAAGATCAGGTAACTTTATTGATGTTGTATTTCCCCCCACACCCCAGCAGTATCCCACTACTGCCAATTCCTTTCTTATAGTATTATGATAAATGTTCAGGGTCTGCTTATGAGTGAGAACTTGTGGTACTCTGTTCTTTGCTTCTGTGATAAATCACTGAGTATTATTGGCTCTAAATCCATCTAAGTTGCTGCAAAGTCCATATGTTTGTCCTTTATGGCTGCGTAATATCCCATTGTGTATATGTACCACATTTTTTTTAACCAGTTGAGCTTCGATGGGCTGCATGGTTGGTTCCATATTTTTGCTATTGTGAATAGTGCTTCAATAAACATGCGTGCCTAATGATTTTCATTGACCAAGTTCTTCGTATATAAAGGCACTATGTGTATAGTTTTACTTAAATTATTTTATTTAATTCCTCTGGTCACCTCATGAGGAAGACTGGTATGATTATACCAGTACAGTGTGAAATGACTAAGATCATCAGCTAGTAAGTGGGGAAAGTCACATATGGCCTTCATGGTAGACCAAGTAATTCCCATGAGGGGGGTGAAGGAAGTTGGGGGCAAAACTACTCATATGCATTGAGATTTCCTCATGTAACAAGTACTCAGTTGATGAGTCAGCCAAGGAGGGGAAACTCTTAGACCTATTCTTCCAGGAGAACAGAAGGCCCCCTGTTGCAGAGGTCAGGGCTTCTGATTAATAATATGGCATGTAATTTTGAAAAGTAGTAGCCAGGCATGGTGGTTCACACCTATAATCCCAGCACTTTGTGAGACTGAGGTGAAAGGACTGCCTGAGTCCACGGGTTTGAGACCAGCCTGGGCAACATGGCGAGATCTCATCTCTACAATAAATCAAGAAAAATTAGCCAGGCATGGTGGCACATGCCTGTAGTTTCAGTTACTTGGAAGGCTGAGGCAGAAGGATCACTTGAGCTCCAGGCTGCAGTGGCCATGAACATGCCACTGTGCTACAGCATGGATGTCAGAGTGAGACTCTGACTCAAAAAAAAAAAAAAGAAAGAAAGAAAAGTAGTGACTGTAATAAAATAGACACACATGTTATCAAAGCTGATAATAATTTGGTTTACTCATCTCTGCAGGCTGCAAAGGGGTCCATCTTTCTTTATCTACCTCTTTGTAAAGGATACATAAAACCTCTAGGATTCTGGTCTCAAGTTCAGCTAATTCTACTTGGTTGATATACCAGCAAAAGAACTTTCTCAGTTCTTTTCCTAAATGAAAAGACACTTGGTTTGTCAATCTTGCAGGGTTGTTGGGAAGAACAAAATCTATAAATGAATATCGTAGGTACAAATGCTTTGAATATAGCAAGATACTGTCATTAATGTATTTGTATTCTTCTGGGTTTTTCAAATTCCACCTTGAGGATAGAGTAATGGTGCAAGGGAAATGAGAAAGATGGTAAGAGATAACACTGCCTGTGAGTTTATGATGTCCCTGGTACTGCTGTCAGTATTTACATGTACTTGTTTAATCCTCATAATGAGCCTCTGAAGGAAGTGGTTATAGCTCCATCTTATAGACTGGAAAACTGAGCCCCAAAAGAGATAATAACTTGCTCAACATCCTGTGCTGTTATATAGAGAAGCTGGATTTGAATCAGAAAAATGGGCTCTGGAGTCTTTGCTCGTAACCATTTTGCCAGCTGGCATTCATTTGTGCAGTTCTATAACTGGGTGGGTTACAATTCACTATGTGACAGAATGGAGACAAATGCAATTTAAACACTGGCTCCCTACTTACTAGTTATAGTATTTGAAATCTTAATCATGTTACTGACACAGTTTCCTCAAGAAAAGAGGATAATTATACCTGCTCTGAATGTGGTAGGCAGAATTCTAAGATGACCCTTCCAAATTTCTACCACCTTCCTCCCAGTTATTTAAACTGACTGTATTTGACTTTGAATTTTGCTACTTGCTCGCAGTATGGCTTTGACAAATGTACTTCTCAAATTCTCAGTTTTCTCATCTGTATCTACACTGCATGGGGCAGGGTGAGGTGAAATAGAGGAGACTTGTTTTATATCTCCTCCTTCAGGTATGAATGACTGCTTCCAAGGCTACCGCCATATCACTGCACCCCCATATCACTGAGCAGTGGGGGTCTGAAGTGACATGGCAGGCTGGGGCTGAAGGAAGGCAGAACCACAGCCAGACATTCCTGCTCATCTATTTAATGTGTAGTATAGCTTGTAGCTCTTCTGCTAAGTGAAACCCATGGTGGAATTACAGGCATTCAACAATGCCTGTAATAGGTATCTTCTATATGAGCCAAGGCAAGAGACTGAGGGTCCTTTCGTCAAGTCTCAATAATGCTTGAGAGGGCAGTAATAGAGTTGAGCAGAAGTTGAGGGAGAAATTGAAAATGGAAGGCCAGAATAAGGCTCCTTGAATCCCTATAAATTACTTTTCATAAAACATGGGAAAGGCAGTGAGGAAAAAGTTCCAAGTCAATAGAAACAGTATATGCAAACTGTTTAAGCATTAGAGGAAACATTAGAACATGACACCAACAACTACACCAAAAGAATGTGTGGTCAACTTTATCAAGGTTTGTGCAGATCTGATATCTCAATTTTTGATTTTGGCTTCCATATTGCGTTGTTGATCCATTATGTTACTTTGTTCTACTCTGTAAAGGCTTTAGAGGGGAAAATGAGGTTATTCTGGCTCATTCATATCTTTTGTGAAAACAAAAAAACAAAACAAAACAAAAAACATGTGCCAAAGGAGACTCTAATGGGAGACTGTTTGGAACTTGGAAACAAAGAGTCCACTGCTATTGTTGTCAGGCTCATGTCAGAGAGCCTGGACCAAAGAGGGCAAAGGAGGCCTGACCTCTTGGAAACCTGCAAGGAAAGTACTTTCTCCTTTTTTAAAAGATTATTGAAATAATGCCTGCCATTTTACCCCTAAGTGGAAATTGCATGTTTATACAACATTATTGCCTTACTGATACGCACAACACTTGAAGATTAGGTAACTGATTGCAGACGGTTTGAGGAAGAGATGAGATCTGTGCTCCAGTTAAAGTCCTGTTAAAACACAAACCAGACAGAATTCTTTCATTCAGGCATCTCACAGTGACATATTTTGATTCACTGATGTGAAGACTGATTAAGCTCCAAGGGCAGTGTATATTCTCGACAAAGTCAAGCATCTACTCAAGTACTTACAGACTCTCCAGGTTTGCAGTTCCAGTTAAGTCAGGAAATTCAGTTATTTGTGAGGCACCATTCAAAGTCCTAAATAGATAAGTATATGAGAATTGTTGGGAGAAGATTCTAGATAGGTGCAATTTTTACTGCCATTTTAAAAGCATTTCAACCTATAATATTCATGTGGTTTTCACAGCAACCCCAAAGGAGAAAGTGATCTATAAAAGAAATGGAAACTTACAGTGTTCTTAGTTCAGGTAAATGTTGAAAAGCAGATCTTCCAACAAACTGGATGGGGTTGTCATAGAAATGTCTGAAAAAATCCAAACACCAATATCTTAGTGCAAAACTTGAATGACAAGTTAGGAACTGTTCAAAATTTGAACAAATGCGTTAAATGTATTTATATAATTTTGACTATTACTGTATTACATTACATTCCTGATTACTTGGTTTCAGGAAAACTTCAAGAGTGTTTTGACTCACAGCATGAGACTTTTGGTAAGAAATTCGTACTATGTAAAATTGAACATTTCTGACAGCAAGGCAGATATGAATGATAGTTACTAAAAAGAAAGCCAAGTTAACTGACGACTACTGTATGGTTACAGTTAAAATCTTCCTCTGCCTCTGACATCTGTGAACTATGCATTGAGTGGATAAAAGGCAATTCAAGGTGCTGGCAATTGTATCATTAATTAGAGAGAGATGAATTCTATATATCTCTATCTATTGAAGGTTATATCTGTTGGCCAGATCTTATCATAACATGTATAAGGGGCTCTTCAAATTGCTTAAGAGGAAATGAGCTATTCTGGGGTTTTTCTAACATTAGAACTTTCTTGAATTGATTATTGTTCTAAGAGATGAGACATTATTAGAACTTAAAATATATTTTGTTTTACAGAAGTTTTCAGTGCCTGGTCAATGAAGCAGAAGGATACATACTTCTTAGCTGAGTCATCCTTCTAGTTCCATTGATCTCAACAAATATTTATTGGTGTCTACTGTGCTTAAAGTATGAGGGTAGGTATGTGAGGACTTAAAGACTGATTCATTAAAAAAGCTATCATTGCATATCTACTATGTGCCTGGCATTATTCTAGATGCTAGGGATTTGAAGAGGAATAAGGTGTTCCTGCCCTAAAGGAGCTTGGATTCATTTGAGACTAAAAAAAGAAAAAAAAGAAGAACTGTATATCCCTTTCTATTTGACAAAGCTACTTCCATATATACTGCTTGATTGATCCATGCAACAACTTTATAAGATCCATAGTGTAAACACTATTTTCTTCACTTTTGGAGGAGGAGATTGAGGCTGGAAAGCTTATTACCTCCCAGAAGCTCAACTTTCTAGTCATTAAACTGAGATAATAATAACACTTAGTTGTAGGGTTGCATAAGAATGAAAAGAGCCAATGCATGTGTAACATCTGAAACAGAACCTGTTGCCCTACAAATCCAAGTCCTCTTCTGTCTTCCCACCTTCTGATCTCTTCTTCTCTCTTGGGATTAATCAGTAAGAGAAAGAGCTAGAGCTGCAATAGGATTAAAAAAATGGAGTTTTCCCTTTTCCTCCAAATACCACATTAGCTCTTAGCTACACTATATGCTTGCATGCACATAACAGTGTTCACATGCCTGTATGTATATATGTATTTTGGGGATGTATGAATACACATGCCTAGGCACATAAGGCAGAAATATCACAAATACAATTAAAGACATTGAGGGTTCTTAGGAGGGCGCTCTCTCGCATGTTAGGGAGAGATTAAGAAAAATTTCATGAAATGGCATTTGAAATGGGTGCTGGAAGACAGAATTTCAACAAGCATAGTGAGGGATGGAAATGAAGGAGTAAAGGAAGAAAAGGGCTTTGTTCTGTAAACACAGCTTAGTTAGTCTGGTTTTTGACTTAGGGTGATGGAGGAGAGCTTTGGGGAACTGGTCCAGAAGGTTGGCTTAGGCCATGTTTGGAGACGGGCGGATGTCAGGGTAAGGAGTTTGCACTGAATGTAAATAGACAATCCTGAATGTGTGCATGTTAACAGTGAGGGAGTGACCAGATAAATTTTGTGCTTCCAAGGAGATGAAACTGCCAATGGTGATGGGAGGGAGACCAGCCTCACCCAGACTGGTAAAAATATAGAATTAATGGTTAGCCAAGAGGGTGGTACAGTGGGGATAAAAAGAGGTATGGATAGAATGGGAACTCTGAACATAAAAAAGCATTCACAGAAATAGGAGCATTGGAAGGAGCTGGTGGTGACAAGAGAAGGAAACAGATGCAGGAGCAAGAAGAGGAGACTTTCAGGGAGAAAGTTGTCAACACTGTTGAATAGTGGAGAAAAACTCTAATAAATATGGGGAGCTGTTCACTCTCAGGGGGCATTAGCATATCAAAAAAGTGATTAAAAACCAGTCCTGTGGCTGCAGAAAGCAAGCAAAGGCAATGCACTTTGCCAACCTCTTAACATGTAAATACTCTCTAATGAGGACTAATGCTTATTGTCAATACACTTTAAAACTCTTCATTTGCCAAAATATTGCCAGAACATTTCAGCAACAATGAATGGGTTTTTTGTTGTTGTTGTTTTTTCGTTCAGTTGTCAGGGCTAATGGGGCCTCCAGCTTATTTGTGACAAATACCACATGGTTCAAGAAGGCCTCTCAACCAAGTTGGCATAGGACCAACATCTGCCAAGAGGTTGTCTTTCCTTTCCTCTTCCATATTTGGGACCTCCTACCCATGACTGCAGGCCCATACTATGCTCCAAATCTGCCTCAGACAGGTAGGTGTCTTTTACTATGAGCCAGCCTAATAATACCTATATATTTTTGTCTTCCTGTATATGTATGTATCAGCAATCTTCTGTCTGTGCTAAATGTGAAATAAAAAATTAGTTGTAATTCTGTTTTATTCTTTTATGGCATATAAATCGTTATATACACCTTTCTAGAACACATGTTCCTTTCTAGAATTACATCCTCATGTGTATAAATGTGACTCAATGATTGAGCTTGATAATGAATAGAGACACAGATCACAGATGTAGCACAATACAGTCTAAAATACTCATCACCAATTTAGTCTGGAGTCTTGCTGTCAAAGACTCCTATTTGTATATAATTTATACTTCTAGTATATTTGGATTCAAGTTCTGAATGACTATGTGGCGTTGACATTAATACTCTAAATATCAGTTTTACTCCTTAGAAAATAGAGATAATCAAAAGCATTTCACAAGATTATTGTGAAATGAGGCAAGACATCTGAAGATACCAAGTGTAATGCAATACATATCAGATCTTGAACAAAAATTTTTATATTATTTCAGTGTTCAGCTAAAATCTGGCAAAACATCCATTTCTCTGTATAAATACTTATATTAACTGAGACAAACTCAGGCAAATATAAAATATCCATTGTATTATATTTAAGAGTGTAATATATGCTGTATTTCAGGATGGAAAAACCAAAAAGCATTATGGTCACTTACATTGTAATAAGAGAAGGGTTGCCTACAAATGCTTTCTCAGGTATTGATCTGATATTGTTGCTATGAAATCCTCTAGAAAAAGAGAAACAACACTTTATAGAAAATCATGTGTGGGATAAAATTACTTAATAATTTATTCCCCTGTGGCAATAATTGGCACCTTTAGTAACCGGAAAACAAGGTTCAGCTCCTCTAGGCATCTTGAAACTTACACACCCTTATTTACTCTCTAGGAGAAAAAGAAATCACATACTATCACCTTGAAAGAGAAATACAATTTGAAAACAATAACTGTGCTTCATGGACACCTGCAATCCAATGTTATAAAAAGAAAATCCATCTGTTAATATCAAATAGAGAGCATCATTGTATCACAACCTGAGAGAGTGGTAAACATCTTTGGATAGAGGATTATGATCACTCCTCCTGACCCCATTTGAAGCTAGAAGAGAAAATTGACTTAAGCTGCAGTGAAGTAGAGATTTAAGTAATCTCCTTAGGAGGACAAAATTTCCTGACTAGAAGAAAGGTGCCTCAGCTCAGTGAGTCTGAAGTAACATGTTGATTCTCATCTGTTGATGTTAATGTCTGAACGGCAGAGGAGCAGAGTCAATGATATTTGGGTCTCATTTGGGTCTGTGACTTGTATGAGGTGCTGACCCAACACAATGAAGACTTCCTAGTTAAGCCATATGTGGGGTTTTCTGAGGCAGAACACCCTGAAGGTTTTTTCCTATAAACAAGCTCCTCTGTCTACACCCTTTGGCTGTATGTCTTATTTCTCACTGCCAGGGGAATGAGGTTCTAGTATTATTTTCCTTCCAAGTGTTAGAATATTACTCACATAGGTTATTCATCCTTTTGGGTACAAAAAAAAAAGCTACTTAAATTCTATCCTCTAAAAAACAATATATATAACTAAATGACTGAAAATTAGCTTTACTTTAGTAAAACTGAGTTTTTAAAAATTAAATAAGATTCAATGAAACATTTAAGGAATATGAAGTACAGTTGGCCCTTCAACAATGTGGGTTTGAACTGTGCGGGTCCACTTATATGCAGATTTTCTTTGCCTCTGGCATCCCACGTCTAACAAACCCTCCTCTTCCTCTTCCTCCTCAGTCTTACTCTACACGAAGTCAATGACGATGAAGGCCTTTATAATGACCCACTTCCACTTAATGATAGTAAATATGTATTTTTTCTTATGATTTTCCTTTTTTTTTTGAGTCGGAGTCTTACTCTGTTGCCGGAGTACAGTGGCACGCTCACGGCCATCGCAGTTTTGACCTGCTGGGCTCAGGCTATCCTTCGCTTCAGCCTTCCAAGTATTTGATTTATCATAGAGATGAGGTCTAGCCATGTTGCCCAGGCTGGTTTCAAACCCGTGGGCTCAGCCAATCCTCTCACTTCACTTACCAAAGTGCTGGGATTACAGGCATGAGTCACCATACCGAGCTATGATTTTCTTTTCTTTTTTTTTGAGTTGGAGTTTCACTCAGTCACCCCAGACTGGAGTGCAGTGGCCGCTCCCGGTCACCACAGCCTCAACCTGCTGGGCTCTGGTGATCCTTCCGCCTCATCCTTCCAAGTAGCTGGAACTGCATGCACGCGCTACCACACCCGCCTAATTTTTTTGATTTATTGTAGAGATGAGGTCTTGCCAAGTTGCCCAGGCAGGTCTCAAACCCGCGGGCTCAGGCAATTCACTCACCTCGGCCTCCCAAAGCGCAGGATTACAGGCTGAGCCACCGAGCCCACTCTATGCTTTTCTTAATAACATTTTCTTCTCTGTAGCTTACATTATTGTAATGATACAATATATAATACATGTAACATCCAAAATAGGTGTGAATTGACTGTTTATCTTATTGGTAAGGCTTCTGGTCAGCAGTAGGCTATTAATAGTTACATTTTGGGGGAGTCCGAAGTCCTATGTAGATTTTTGGCTGTGCAGAGATTGGCACCCCATCCCCCAAGTTGTTCAAGGGTCAACTGTAAGGTATGTGAAAGCATGTTGTACTTTACTAGACCCATACAATGTTTTAAATCCAATTTTAAATTTCTGCAACCTAGAAATATTCACGCTCTTAGAAATGCTCAGCAAATAATGAAATTCATTATAATTCTACTACAAATCTATAAAATATATAAATGTTGAGGAAGTATGTATGGCTTAGGTAGAGAGAAAGAATATGGCTTAAAGAAATATATCAATAAAAAGTATTGTCTGATGTTTGCTGATGGTAGAATCAATTAAAATATATTTCAAGTCCAACTTAATCACTATCTATATGAACTGTTAAATTTTCTAGCAAGTCATATTATGTATAACAATCACATATATGTTTAAGTAGGTTCACAATGAATAAAGTTCTCTCATTAAAACTGTTCCAGGTACTTACAGTTCTTTAAGGTTGGAGAGTGTCCTGATTGCAGTGGGGAATTCATCTAGGTTATTGTAATTTAAATCTCTGAAAATGAGTAAATAGTAAAAAATCATATATATTATATTTACAAGGAAAGTTAACATACAATTCCAATGGACCCATATCATTGATGGAAATTACCATTCCTTTTCTTTATGTAACGAGGTTTTCTTGGCTTGCTGATCACCAACATTTTACATGTATCTACATTAAAATGATCATTAGACTGATCATGAGAAATTTCAAAGAGTCAAGGCTTAATGGCACTGCGGCATTTCAAAAAGGAAGGGAGCATGCAGCAGCGTTAACTTCCAAGCGGGAGGGATGCTTGGCCAGGTGTTGATGCGGGCGATGGAGCTCTGCATCTGACCCTAGCTCACTAAGTTACCAGCTTGTATTTGTGCTCCTTGGGGTGCCTGGACCCACATCCTTTCTTGTTCTCTTCTTCATCCTCTAGGAGGTAGGATCACTTGGAGACCTGCTTTATTCTTGACTGCCATAGAGTGCCTACCTCTCTCCCAGCCTGAAGTCCAGGATGAAACTTGCTTATGGAGAGGTTTATGTTATACAAGTTACTCTCAGGAAAAACATCTAGTCTAGCATTTCCCCATGGTCTCAAATGATTCAGATCAGAAGTGTGATGTTTTCCTTAATCTGTGCAGCAAAGCTCTCTATTGTTCTTCATGTACAGAGATGAAATGGCCAAAAGATCTCAAATCATTTATTTCTCTATCTATTATGAAACAATTGGCTTTTAAATCCCATTACTCACAAACGCTTTATACACTTACTTCACCTTATATCTACATCTTTATATAAAAAAGTAATTGCCTCCTAGTCTCTGGGAATGGCAAATTTCCCAGATGACGTAGAAAACCCTTTTGGTCAGGCAATCAGATGTGGTTAGATCCTCCCCTGTGGAGAAAAACTGCTATTTAATTTTAAGACAGATAATTTGACTGAGTTAAACATGAATCAAGATTCCTACTTGTTTGGCACAAGCCATCCTTAAGCTATACTGTAGGCAGGAAATTCATGTCTTTTGTGGACATAAATTTCCTTCCTGTTTGTAAATCTCTCCAGATGCTCTGTTTTGATTAAATGAGGATTGGGTCCTTATAAATTACTTGGACTTCTAGTGAGGGAAGAAAGGAGGTTGGGAAGAACCAATTTACTTATCCTCTGTAGCCCTCGGCAAGGTGAGGGGAGGTGAGACAATAAGACTGATGAATCTAGCCCTGAAATGTTTTGTTCTGTAGTATTTATATGCAATCCTTGGTCATTACCCCAAACAAGGGGTAAAAAAAAAGAAAGGCTATTTATGGAAATACCCATCAAATCCCATCTTGTTTTTTGTTTTTGTTGTCATTTTTAAAAGGACTGGAAGGTGATTTCCATTGCTGAGATTTCCCAGTTCAGCCCTGTGTAGATAAGAAAGCAGTTCTAATTTTTCCAAGCAACTGATGGGAACTATTTGCAATGTAATTACTGTGACATCAAGGTCCTGCTTGGACAAGTTCATCTTTGACACCCAAGAGGAAACAGAATGACTTAATTAACTCTGGAAGGAGAGCTGTAGGTGCTCATTGGTTAGAAGGCTTCCTTAGGAAATTAACAGATATAGACCTGGTTAGAAGCTAAATTGATCATATACAAATTGCTAGCTCTGTATGCAAATGAACAGTGGACCTCAAGGCCATAGGAAATGTGGTCTTTGGTCTTTTCCTTTTGCAGTTCTGGCTAAAGTCTGCATTGCAGATCTAGTGCTCTGTGTGGTTTATCACATCTGAGTATTAAAAACACGGGGGCGGGGCTGGGTACTGTGGCTCATGGTTACAATCCCAGCACTTTGGGAGGCTGAGGCAGGAGGACTACTTGAACCTAGGAGTTTGAGATCAGTCTGGGCAACATAGCCAGATCTTGTCTCTACAAAAAGTTAAAAAATTAGCCGAGTATAGTGGCACAAGCCTGTTGTCCCAACTACTTGGGAGGCTGAGGCAGAAGGATTGCCTGAGCCCAGGAGGTGGAGGCTATGGTGAGCCATGATCATGCCACTGTACTCTAGCTTGGGTGACAGAATTAAACCCCAAACTCAAAAACAAACAAAGAAACAAAGAAGCAAACAACAAAAACATGGGGGTGGGAATGGCACCTTGGCTACAACCACTCTCCCTTCCCAGCACACTTGGGACCTGACACCTTACTCCCATTATAACCTCTCTTAACAGGGCAATGAAGAGCAGCTGTGCCCCTAGGAAAAGCCTGGAACCTTGGTGTGGCCCAAAAAGAACCTCCACCTTGGCTCTGGGAGAGTGTCTAGGATATGATCAGCTGACTGGACTCTATTTTTAAATAGGTACCAAATAAGAACTGAACTTTTGACCTATTCTTTGGAAGTAGTATAGAGTGGTAAACATGGATTTCAAAATCAGACTAGAGAAGGAAGCAAATCTCAATTCTGCTACTGACTAGATATACAATGTTGGTAAAATAACAACCCCATTAGAACTTAAAATGGGATAGTAATAGCTGCTGTCATAGGATGGTTGTAAGAAGTAATTGAAACAATGTATGCCAAGTGCTCAGTGCAATATCTGATTATAGATATACTCAATAAATGGTAGTTGTTATTACTTTCTTGTCATTTGAATTGCTTTAGTGTGAATCCTTACTCTTCCCTAATGAGATGCTTGTTTATCTCAGACTGAAGACTCAGGCATTTGCCTAGCCTGTATCCTCTCATTCAGCAGGGAGTACCAGACTCATGAATAGTGAGCCTGAGTGACAATATAGAATTGATTCTTGACAGAGACTACACATTCCTAAGCAAACAGTCACTGCTCAGTGGAGAACATCTCATTTAACTTATAATGACTCTAACTAATTTATCACTCTCTTTAGATTAAAATAAAATCTCAGTTTTATTGTTTAGCACCATGGGGTGTGTGTGAGTGTGTGTAGTGTGTGAGTGTAAGATAAAGCTGCTGTAAATATCTGCTTAAAGCTCAGGCAATTAACTAAACCAAACAGAAACATTGGCTTTAAGGCTATTTTGATTCCTTCAGAATATTCATGAAAACACTGAAAAAAGGGAAACAAATAAAAGGTCAACTCACAAAGTCTCTAGGCTGTGGAGCCCATCAAAGCATTTCTTTCCCAGGGAGTGGATTCTATTGTTATGGAGATGTCTGTAGGAGAACATTACGGACAGTCAGGAAGGCACACTTCACATAGCAAAGTTAGGCTCAACATTTTGATTACTTAACTCCAAAGAAACTTATACTAAAGAATGGACTAATTATTTTTTTATGAACATTTTTTTAAAAAAGCTTTATTCCTCATTCATTCACACCACAGATGATTCCATACCAATGACTTTAAAACACAGTCACAGTTTTACCTTTTGGGTTTGAGATATCAAGATGTTTATAATAATTTGAACATGATTGATATAAGTAAATTTGTGTTTATGGTATTTTTTTTCAGCAGAGATTGTTCAGCATGGCTTTGGGATATAGGAAGTTAAGCAGAGATGCTGACACATGGAGGATAGAGGGAAGGTCCTAGGTGTACCAAGCACATTTCCTATTAAAGCTGAAGGCATATAATGGCTACAGTCCCAGGGTTGGGCCACAGGTCAACAGGAAACAACGATTTCAGTCACAGAGAATGGTGATCAGATTTTTCGGCTGCCCAAGGAGATTAGTTACCTTGACAGAGTATTAAAGTGTATAATTATCATCTTTGGTTCAATTGGTAAGTCAGAGCCAGTGAGAACAGCTGTGTGCATAACTGAAAACTGGACCAACTCCCAAAGGGATTTTGGAAAATGAGCTTAAGGAGTACAGAGTGAAAAAGCATAGCAGGATCTCTGCAAATCCATTCCCTCTAGTGGAGGAAAAGAAAAAATTAAAGCATATACCTAGCTTCTGGTGGGACAGTGGCATCATCTTTATATGTGAAATTCAGTGTAAAAATTTGTTAATATCACCAAAAATTTCCTTTTCTTATAGACTAAGATTTTTGTTCTAATAAAGTTATATTTATTTAGGCATATATATATAGGCATATATATTATGCCTATTCTATTATACATGTGGGTGCATATTGCTACATTCTTAAGATGGATCATTTTTCAAACTATTACTTATTTTAGAATCATTTCAATTTACTAAAATAATGAAATCTAGACATATTGGGGGAAAAAGCTATGCAAATGTACAACATGCTATCAAAGGTTTGTTCTCACTTATCTTTCCTTGGTAAGGATTCAAGAAGTTCCTACTAAATAATGAGAACATCTGTCAATTGGACCTGAATTAGCAATTATTATAAAACATAAGGAAGTTTTATTAACTTAAGTTATTGTATTAGTTGAACAATGTGGTGATTGCTTGTACAATGTACAATAGACTCCCCTGAGAAAGAGGTCATATTTTATTATCTTTATGCCCAGCCATGCTTGGCACTTAGCAGGTGCTTGATAAATATAATTAAAGTCATTTACACAATTAGAACATTTATGAGTCATTTTGGGGAAGGGTACAGGGGGATTTTCCTCCCTTAAAATGTCCTCATTCAAACTTTGAAGGGGCAGCATTTTAAGGCCAAGGTCTTACAGTGAGATCAGAAACTTAAAGGAGAGCAAAATCAATAAAACTTACAGAACTACCAAGCTGGAGAGGTTTCCAAAGGCATAGTCTGGTATGTGGTGTATTTTGTTCAGGGCCAAGGTCATGGCCTGCAAAGCCGATAAACTTCTGAAAGCCTGGACAGGGATTTCTGTCAAAGCGTTGTCATCTAGCCACAGGTGCCTCAGGGAGTGCAGGCCACTGAAACAACTCGGGGGCACGTAGCTGATGTGGTTGGCATCCAGACGCCTGTGGAAGAAAGTTAAACAAGAATGGAAAACAGAGCAAAGCCCAGGCAGAAGATCAACTTTGCAGGGAAACTTTCCAAATGCTGATTTTTTTTCCCCGAGTCAAGTTCTCACTCTGTTGTCCAGATTGGAGTGCAGTAGCACCATCATGGCTCACCACAGCGTCAAACTCCTGGGTGTTCAAGCAAGCTTACTACCTCAGCCTCCCGAGTAGCTGGGACTACAGGTACATGCCACCCATGCCCTACTCCCTTTTGTATTTTTTGTAGAGATGAAGTCTCTTTATGTTGTCTAGGCTAGTCTTGATCTCCTGAGCTCAAGCAATCCTCCTGTCTTGGCCTACCAAAGTGCTGGGATTATAGGCATGAGCCACCATGATGGCCCTCCAAATACTGATTCACAAGAGTGAAACAGGGCATAGAGCACTTAGGATCTCCGATATCAGGAGTATTTTCCTCTCCAGATGGGCTTTTCTTCTCACTTAAAGGTAGAATCGTTCCTTCTTATGTCCCACAGTCTCTAAAATTCTATGGTGCTGTGATTTTCTTCCAGGCTTGTGGGTAACATGTTTCATGCATGGAAGTGATCTTCCCTGAGGTATACAGTTTCAGTGTGATGATTTTTTTATTTTCTTTCTGACACCAACAGGTAGAAACATTCCTTCTTCCTACCCCAAGTCAAATAGATGTCTTTACTTTCCTGGACTCTTTTGAACATACTAGTCTGTTCAGGAAGCTCTGGGAAAAGATGATTTCAGTATTCGGAGAGATAACATTTAAAGGCTATGTTTAAGCCGGGCTCGGTGGCTCAGCCTGTAATCCCACCTGGGCAACTTTGTGAGACCTCATTCCTACAATAAGTCAAACCCAAAAATTAGCCGGGTGTGGTAGTGCGTGCCTGTAGTTCCAGCTACTTGGAAGGCTGAGGTGGAAGAATCGCCGGAGCCCAGCAGGTCGAGGCTGCGGTGGCCGAGAGCACGCCACTACACTCCAGTCTGAGTGACAGAGTGAGACTCCAACTCAATAAATAAATAAATAAATAAATAAATAAATAAATAAATAAATAAAGGCTGTGTTTAGAGATATGCTTCAGGGAAAGCAGAGAGGTGCTCCCTCACTCCCGCCTTTTTTAGTACAGTGTTGAAAAGCCTTAAAACTGCTGGCTTTCTTGCTCATTCTAACCATCTGCATCAGGCAGATGTTTGTTTTTCTGACATTTAAAATGAATAATAAAATTAACAGCTTTCCAGCTTTTGCTTTCCTTTTCCACACTCCTTTTCTTCCTCTTTTTTTAAAATGGGGAAATACATCTAAAAATAGATCTGGTTAATGAGCTGTTGCAGCCTTAGAGCCAGCAGAGGGAGTGCAATACATTTATTTTGTCCCAATCCATCTTAAACAGTGGCTGTATTGAAAATTCCTTAACTTTTCTTATGGAAGTGACAAAAATCACATAGTTTGCAATCTTCCGTAAGATGCTTGAATAATAGAACCACCATCACTCAAGCCATGCTTCCAACAGCCCTCACTTGTTTTTTTCCCAATTTGTTTTTAAGACTCACACATTTGTATTTTCAAAGCTAGGATTAAAAATAAAAGAGTTGCATTTTAAGCAGCCCATGTATTAGGAAGGATTAGAAAATCATGAGTAGATTTTGAAAAATGTTTACAGAAGAATTTAAGACTATACAGATGCAGGAAACACACCAGGATCATAAAATAATCCCCTGCAAACCAAATTTAAACACTTTGTAGAATTTTCTGTTGGTAGGGAGCTCATCTATGGAAAGCAGCTTCCTCAGTTTTGGTCACTGTGTCACTCTAATCGTCCTCTGGCTCCTACTTCCATCAACTAAATGGGAATAAGGGATGCCTTAAGGGCCCTGGGCCAAGTTTTGATAATAACTGAGATAAGGCCACTTGGAACACTCTTTCACAAGTGAGTTTCCAGTAGAACAACTATCATCATTGGCAATGGAAACACAGCTTTTAAACATCTCAAGTTTCTGTCAACAGATGGAGCTGGAAATGTTTAGGAAAACTCAGCACCATCTCTTCTCCTTTTCTCCAGCTACAATGTGCCTGGTTGTGTTCAAACAAGTATAATTTCATCAGGGGATGGGAAGATAATTGATTATGTGTGACTAGAAGTAGAGCACATATGTAAACTCTCCTTAATTATTGCACTAATTAAAGAAAAGAGACTTTATAATATGAGCTTCTGTGTTTTAGTTGACATATTGTCTGATTATTGCCAGTTGCTAATGCACTAAAACTACAAGTGGCTTCTAAAAGTCTTGAAAATGACAAACCACAAAGTTCATTGCAAATGTTGGGGTGCATTTATAGAAAAGCTTTCTCAGCATCAAGTCATAGGCTTGTCTTCAGAATTTTAAGTTGCTAACAAAGTTTCTGCTGTATCTTGAAGTGACCTGGGTATCAGTTCCCAATGTTGATAAGTCAATTTGTCAGGACAGATATCTTTTATGAATCACTCCTCCCCCCAAAAGGATGTAATCTGCCCACCACAATATCATCTTATATCAATTTGCTATCTGAAACGAGTTAGATAAGGCAATTCTTTAGAGTTCTAGCACTCAAAATACTAATATATCCAGACCTAGTAGTCAACAGCACAGGCCTTCAGATTTCCCAAGAGTAGCATTATAAACATCTCTCTACTAAATAATTTCTTCATATAAGAAGCTCTCAATAAACAATATTTCTTTTAAATGCAATGTTTTAGAGTCCATATCCACCGGGGCTCAGTGGTCTCACCCTAATTCAGAGGCTTGTATGTTGTTCACACTCAAAAGCATTATCTGATTTAATTTCTTCCTTCAGCTTTAGAAAGGTATAATTGCAAATAAAAATGGCATATATTTATGGTGTACAACATGATGTTTTGATAGATATATACATTGTGAAACGATTAAATAAGCCAATTAATATATCCATCACCTCACATACTTATCATTTTTTTGTGGTGAGAACATTTAAGATCTAATTGCTTAGCAATTTTCAAGTATACAATACATTATTATTAACTGTAGTCACCACGCTGTACAATAGATCTTCAGAATTTATTCATTCTGTCTGAGACTTTGTGTCCTTTAACCAACATCTCCCTATTCACCCCAACCCCAGTCCCTGGCAACCACCATTCTACTTTCTGCTTCTATATCTGATTGAATCTTAACAGAGGATCCCAAGGCTAAACTAGAGTATGGAATTAATTATCCAGTCACTCATACAGGTGGTTCTTCCAGAACAAGGTTAAGACTGTGGACAAAGCAGCTGACAGTGCCTAAGTTGTGCCTATTCAGTGAGTAAACAAAGAGTTCACATTATGTCAGTTGGGTCTTTTCAGGCAGCTGAACTCTCTATTCATATGCTTGGAAAAGGCAATATTTAAGCAGTGGGGTGCAAGATAGACGTCACTATCCAGTACAAGAAAACACATATGTATAAAGTATGGTTCAATTATAGACATCATTGGTAGCATCAAAAAACTACATGATACATCTCTACTTTTTAAGCTCCACTTTTTTTGTTTGTTTGTTTGGTTTTTGAGTCAGGGTCTCACTGTGTCACCAGGTGGGAGTGCAGTGGCAGGATCACAGCAGGATCATGGCTCACAGCAGCCTCGACCTCCTGGGCTCAGGTGATCTTCCCACCCTCAGCCACCCAAGTAGGTGGCACTACAGGCACGTGCCACCACACCTGGCTAACTTGTTTATGTTTTTTGTGTATGAGTTCTTGCTATGTTGACTAGACTGGTTTTGAACTCCTGGGCTCCAGCAGTCCTCCTGCCTCAGCCTCCCAATATGTTGGGTTTATAGGTGAAAGCCACCATGCCTGGCCTACATGTTTCTTTGTTATTTTTATTTTGTGCAAGGCACAAAGGATGTGTGTGTGTGTGTGTGTGTGTGTGTGTGTGTGTGTGTGTGTGTGTAAGCAGTTTAGATCTGTAAATCAGTGCAGAGATTTGGAATGGGAAGTACTGGGTTCAAGCCAACTATAGAAGCTGTGTGACCATGGACAAGTCAATAGACCTCGGGTTTCACATCTGTAAAATGGGGATAACTCCTCTCTATCTTATAGAGTTACTTTATGATTAAAGGAAGTAATACAATAGGACTTTGTAACTATAAAGCACCTTAATGATTTAAAATATTATCTAAAGTTGGTTAACAATTTGTGTTTTGGTCTTTTTAATCTTTTTTTAGCTGGGGTCTCACTGTGTTGCCCAGACTGGAGTACAGTGGCATGATCTTGGCTCACCACAGCCTCAGTCTCTTGGGCTCAGGTTATCTTCCTGCCTCAACCTCCTGAGTGGCTAGGACTACAGGGGTGTGCCATCATACCTGGCTAATTTTTTGTAGGGATGAGGTATCAATATGTTGCCTAGGCTGGTCTCGAACTCCTGAGTTCAAGTGATCTTCCCTTCTTGGCCTCCCAAAGTGCTAGAATTACAGATATGAGCTACCGCTTCCAGCCTGTTTTTGTCTTTTGACCATTAACCATTGAAATCATTTAAAAAAAAAAGAGGTAAACTCAAATTTTCCTAAGCAAAAGTTGAATAAAACGAGTGCCAGATTTTCAGTGAATTTCAGTTCTGAGAAATGCAGGCTATTTCTTTCAACCTTCATGACAAAAATAATTAAGAGGTACCTGCAAATAGAATTAATACAAGTCCGCTACCATTATTTTTCAGTCTTTAGTATTACTGATTACTATGTGTGTGTATGTAGATGTGTACACACACACTATGCAACAGGGCAAATAGTTTTGTTCCCGACACATTACTCAATATAATATCTTCATTCTGAAGGCAAAGGAGAAGTGGTGACATGTGACACATGGCACATTCTCAGAGAAAGTTTCTAGCAATCATCTTGGCATTTAAGCATCTACTATGACAGAGGCGGCTCTGTCATGCAGTTATGTGCAGCAAAATAAAACACTTTAACAGTAAGAGTGGCCTTGCCTTCAATCAGACAAAGAAAGCCTCCTAATTATGATCTTGGAATGCTATCTGAGAAGTGATCACTATATGGGAAATGGCACCCATTTTATGTTTCTTTCCTGAGGGGTCCTATTATTTATAATTTATAGTGGAATTCTAGATAAAACAAAATTTTACCCTGCTTCCTATGTCATCTGCAAGCACCTATATAACTGGCATATGGTAAACTGGAAAGTGCACTGAATTAGGAGAACTAAGACACAAAACAAAGTCAAGAATCTGCCACTTATGAATTCCGAGATTTTAAGTCATATTGATTTATCTCTCTGAGGGTCAATTTTCACATGTATAGAGCAGAATCACGTCACAGAATTGCCGTGGGAATTAAATAAGAAAATGTATGTGGATGTGTTTTGTAAACAATAAAGCATTCTACAAACGATAAGCTTTATTATTTGAGGAAAACCTTCAAATTTAGGGAGTAGTTTCATTGTTTTCCCTCTAAAACTTTCTTTTATTCTTCCTGAACTTTCTTAACTCTTTGTAAACTCTCTCTATAGGAGATTGTCAATTTTTTTTCATCTGAGTTGGAGATTCGCTCCTCACCATACAGCTATATGTTCAGTAGCTTCGCTGCATGTTTTGACTAGTGTTATAGCAAGACTTCCATTACAGAGAAATGAAGATGGACATCTTCTGTGTTAGGCTAGCAAAAGAACAACTGAGGGTCAAAAGGCTAAAATGGTGAGGAAAACTAAGACAACATCTACCACAAGAACCAAATTTTTATGAAGTATGAGGGGGGACTCAAAAAAACCCAGAATTTATTTATTAAAAATTGTGTATTTATTCTTATATGTTGAAACTTCAGTCACCTTCACTCTCTATTTGATGCAACACACCTATTGAGATGCTTTTTTCACAGCTCAAAACAGTTTTTGAACTCATAAATTTTGATGCCTTTTTGTGCTTCTGCCATTTTTTGTTTCACCTTTCCCACATCAGCAACATGTTTCCCTATGAGGACTTTTTTCATCTGGGAAAACAACAAAAAGTCACTCAGGGTGAGATTGAGTGAAGAGGGCATATGGGGCACAGGGGTCATGCCATTTTGGTCAAAAACTGCTGAACACTCAGCATGGTGTGGGCAAGCAATTTATTTAAATCACCCACCATGAAACAGACAAAGGTGTTGAAAGAATCCCTCTCCAAAATTCACTTAAGCTGAATGCAGCCTCTTACAACAATGCTAGCTGGTACATAGGCGGGTTCCTAAAACACACTTGCCTAGTGGGGGAAGCCTCTGCTACAAGGGAGCTTCCAAAAAAATAATTGATTTTTTTGGCGGGATTCCCCCCCATTTGAGTCTTTGTAATGTTACCAAGATGGCTGCACCTGATGAGAAATGGTTTTGTCATAACAGTTGGGCTTGTGTTGAAATAACTCCTTCTCTGGGGAGGGAAGTTTAGAGATTGGAGGACTGACTCCACAAATGTTAAAGAGATTCTGCTGCTGATACTGAAACTTGGGTTGCCTTTCATCACCACTGGGACTTGGTCAAAACCATACAATTCACTCTGACGGTCTTCAATAACTTTGAGTATCCCTGGTAAGTATTTTGAGTCTGGATAACTTTGCTCCCTGAAGGTTTCTGGGCTGCCTGCCTGTGAGAAATGCTGCCTGCCTATGTCCCAACCTCTCCAAGCCATTTTTAAGGTTTGCATAAAATGTTTCTCTGGAATGGGGGTGTCATACTGCCTCCTGACCAGATGCCATAATAATAGAGGAGCTGTGAAAAGGCCACTCTAATAGCAGTGTGTGGGAGGGACTGGTGGGAAAGTAAGTGACGGAGGCAGTTGCAGTCAATACAGTGAGAAAGATGAGTGCCTAAAAGAAGTGTGGAAATGGAGAGGGAGGGTCTCATGGGAGCGATATCAAAAAAGTGGACCTGGCAGAACTTGTTGACTCCCAAGATGTGGCCAGAGAGGAGGTGAGGAAGCTATGGTGATTCAGCATTCTGGCCTAGGCAACCGGATGGATAGAGGCCATGCAAGAACAAGGATAAATGTTACTCAGTATTATGAAAAAGAAAAACAAAAAAAACAAAAAAGAAAAAAAGAAACACAACAACAACAACAACAAAAAACAGGCTAGGCATGGTGGCTCATGCCATGCTTAAGCCCAGGAGTTTGCAAAACTAACCTAGGCAACATAGCAAGACCTCATGTCTACAAAAAATTAAACAGTAAGCCCAGTGTGGTGGTACACGCCTGTAGTACCAGCTACTCAGCTGAGTGGAAGGATTCCTTAAACCCAGAAGTTTAAGGCTGCTGTGAACCATGATGGTGCCACTGCACTCCAGCTTGGGCAAGAGAAGAAGATCCTGATTAAAAAACCAAACCAAAACAAAAAAGAACACATGTTCCCTGTGAATGCAGTTCTGTCATATCAATGTATTCTATGTGGCAAAGAGTTAGAAGGTAACAGGCAAAAAATTAATCTTTTATGTTCAGGCAGTTCCCCTACCCCTCAGTCGTCAAATACACTCATTTTCTTTGTGTTTAAAGTTTTCTTCCTAATGTATTTATGTACAGATGGTTAACTATGCAAATTTTCTCTTTTAAAAGAAACATTTTGCCAATCTGCTTCCTACTTCTCCCCTAAATCATCAATTTATAAATGGCATTATTGTAAAGATTAGAGAATTATGAGATCACTATTGCTATTGTTATTCCAGAGAATGGTCCATTATATATATGTGTGTGTATATATATATATATATCCTGTTTATGACACCTTGCCAATGTGTCTCACAAACTTGTGTCTTTGTTTGAGAATGTCTTTGATGAGCCATTAACTACAAGGAGTAAAGCGTTAGTCAAAAGATAAGGCATTGATCTTGGCTAATTCCATATCTGAGATGACTATAATAATGTCAATTATTAACATGGATGACTCGGAGGGGAAAAAAAAGCCAAAAGTGCAAAGAATGTTGCAGCTGCATAATATAGTTTATGGGATTCTTGTAATAGTCAGCATCATGAAGCAATGCATTTCCATGACTGACGCTGCTATTTTATATTGGATAAGCATTTAAACGTTTTAAAGAAGTAACCAACCCTCTCATATAGTTCATACATTTGTACATTTTGTGAGACTATTTTGAATAAGGCATGAATAGTCAAAAAACAACAGTGATTGAGTTCATTTTTACAATGTAAGAAATGAAAGCATTCTTGATTATTATTTTACTTTTTCAATAAAGTGAAAATCATGTGGTTTCAAGTTTGTATATATAATTCAATTTAAGAAAACATTTCCTTTTTTTGTTATGATGAAATTTTACCGCTTTGAAATTTTATTGGATTTTTACTGGAATCAGAGAATCATAGGAGCTGAATTTGTCACAAGATCATTATAATAATACTGTTAGGATCAAATTTTATCCAAATGAGCTCTACACACTGGATTCATATTGATTTATAGAAATTCTTCTCAATAATATCAGAGTCACTTTTGTTATTGTGGTTGTTATTTTTAAAATATTTATGAAGTAACCACAATGTGAGACTTCACATTAATATCTAGGAAGATGTTAAGCATATGTATTCATATAAACGACATGATTTTTCTTTTTTTTGAGTCAGAGTCTCACTCTGTCGCCCAGGCTGGAGTACAGCGGCAGGCTCACGGCGATCCTTCCACCTCAGTCTACCAAGTAGCTGAAACTACAGGTGCAAGCCACCATGGCTGGCTAATTTTTTGATTTATTGTGGAGATGAGGTCTCACCATGTTGCCCAGGCTGGTCTTGAATCTCTGGGCTCAGGCAGGTGTGAGCCACCGTACCCAGCTGACATGATTGTTTATATGGGAAACTTGTACTTCTTTCTATTCTCCATCTTATTTGCTGGTAAACAATGTGGCCAGACCAGGTGCAGTGGCTCACATCTGGAGTTCAAGATCAGCCAGGCAATTTAGTGAGATCTTGTTTTCTTTTCTTTTTCTTTTTCTTTTCTTTTTTTTAGGTTGCTATCAACGAAATTCTAGACTTTATTTGAATTTCGCCAGTTTTTACATTAATGTCCTCTTTCTGTTCTACTATCCCAGGCACTGCACCACATTGCATGTCATCATCGTGTTCCCTGGTCTCCTCTGGTCTGTGACAGTCACTCAGTCTTTCCTTGTTGTTCAGATCCTTGGCAGTCTTGAGGAGGACTCATAATCTTTATTTTAACAGATCTAGAAATTTAATGTCAGGGAGGTTAAATGGTTTGTCCAAGTTCAGGCAGGTCACGGAAGTAATGCTGAATTTCTACTAAGTCTATTTCAAGTCTGATTCTCAGACTTCAGGGGGCATCAGAATTACCAGGAGGGCTTGTGGGGAGCTCAGACTGCTGGGCCTCACTCCAGAGTTTTGGAGTTAGTAGCTGTGGAGTAAAGACTGGAATTTGCATTTCTAACATGTTTTCCTAATGCTGCTGCTGCTGCTGGTCCGGGGATCACATTTTGAGAACCTCTGTGTTAAGGCAAGTTTCAGACTGGAGTTATTTTTATTTGAAAAAGATCATTTGAGCTGTTTACTCAGATCAAATTAAGGAGATAATGAGACCTTGTTTTCACAAAAAGTAAAAATAAAAAAATTAGCTGAATGTGGTGGCATGCACCTGTAGTCCTAGCTACTTGGAAGGCTGAGGTGGAAGGACAGCCTGAGCCCAGGTGGTTGAGGCTGCAGTGAGCCACGATCGTGCCACTGCACTGTAGCCTGAGCGACAGAGTGAGACCCTGACTCAAAAACAAATAAACAATGTGGCCACTAGAAAGAAAATTATTGCTTTAGACTTACCTTTGGAAAGGTAAAAAAAATTTCCCACCTCTCTATCCTGGCGAGAGATGAAAGTCTACAGGTTCAGTGAAGTGCAATAATTTAGAGACTAAGCAGCTGTCTTGCCTAGGAGCCAGATAAAAAGTGTCCAAAGGAACAAAACCTCCATCTCTCTGGCATTGCTGAGGAGTGCAAGACTCTAATAAGGAATATATTTTAAAGTCAAATCACATTCACTTGCTCAGTTTCTGAGAGATTACCACAGCTGTGGATAGTGTAGCAAGAAGATGCTCTACAGCCAATGTATCATGTGAACAGTAACTTCTTCAGTTTTATTTTTCTCCACAGAACACAAAGTCTTCCAGACACCACCAGAGTTTGAAATCTAGGAGTCCTTTTTGAATCTTCCATTGCCTTCCAGCCAATCATTCACCAAGTTCTTTCTATCTTCATTTCTGAGACTCTCTATTTCCGCTGTCTAGTTAATTCTCTTATCTCTTCACACCTGCGTTATAGCAACAGCCTCTGAGCTGCTCCTCTTGGCTTTGATCTCTTATCTCTTCAATTAATCCTGTAGGCTGCTGCCAGATTAATCTCCCTAAAACTGCACTCCAAATCATTCCCCTTTTAAGAATCTGTAGTTTTCCATATTACCATTCCTTTCAAACCCTAACTTTCCATCCTGATATTCAAAGCTGTCTACTCACCTTATCTGATAAAACTTGTATTTCTCTGTCCCAGTCAAATCTCCTTTTAGCACTTTCCCACAGTAAATCTGGGCCCTGTGTTCATGAGCATCCCTTACCCCCTGCCTATCCAAATCTCATCAGCCTTCTAAGACTTAATATTATAGTTCCTCCCTAAAACCCACTTTTGAGTCCTTAGCCGGAGACAACGAGAAAACTAATCCTGGTAGATAAATTAACCCTAAAATCCCTGTAGGAACCAGTGGGGCCAGCTCTTAGCCTAGGAAAGACATGTGGGAAAGCCAGAGCACAGAGATGAGTTTGGAGCCAAGAAGATGTGTGAAGGCAGTTTACTGTCATCCCGGGAAAAATGAGTAGATCCTGGGTAGCTGTCTAGATCAACACTTGGAGTTTGAGGCTTCAGTTCATTTCAACAAGTATTTCCTGAGTGATTTCTTCCACTTAGGTTCTGTATCTGGTGATGAAGATTTAGTAGTAAACCAGGCAGACATGGCCCCAACCCTCATACAGCACATTTTCTTTTTTTTGAGTTGGAGTCTCACTTTGTCACCCAGGCTGGAGTGCAGTGGCACACTCACGGTCACCACAGCTTTGACCTGCTGGGCTCAGGTGATTCTTCTACCTCAGCCTTCCAAGTAGCTGGAATTACAGGTGCGTGCCACCATGTCTGGCTAAATTTTTTTATGTATTGTAGACATGAGGTCTTGCCAAGTTGCCCAGGCTGGTCGTGAACCCCTGGGCTCAGACAATCCTCTTGCCTCCGCCTTCCAAAGTGTTGGGATTACAGATGTGAGCCACCATGCCCGGCTTCTAAAGGGCAGTCAGACAAATCAATCATTACAATGAACTGTCAGGTGAAGAGAAATGCACGGTAGAGAGACTTCACCTAGATATCAAATTTAAAATTTTTCAGTCCAGATCTGGATTTTAGATTATGGGACATCTCTGTTCCTCCTCCAACACAGTGTTCAAGACCAAACTTATTAACTCTCACCCTTACACTCCCCAATTATGTGAAGTCCTCTGTTTTCTTATCTTAGTTACTGACGTCATTAAGCACAATTTCTGGTGTAAACCAGAAACTTAGAAATCATTCTTGACACCTCTTTCTCCTCTTTTTTTTTCTGAGTTGGGGTCTTGCTCTGTCACCTAGGCTTCTTCCTAGACTGGAGTGCAGTGGCTCTATCACAGCTCACCATAGCCTCGAATTCTTGGGCTTAGGCGATCCTTCTGCCTTAGCCTCCTAAGTTGCTGGGACTACAGGCATGTACCACTATGCCTGGTTAATTTTTGGATTTTTTTTTTAGAGACGAGGGCTTACTGTGTTGCCTAAGCTGGTCTCGAACTCCTGGGCTCAAGCAGTCCTTTTGCCTCAGTCTCTCAAAGTTCTGGGATTACAGGCATGAACCACTGTGCCCGGCCTTCTCCTTCACTTTTCCCAGCCAGTTAATTACCAGACACTGGTAATTTCATCTCCTAAATATTTATCAAATCCATCTCCCTTTCTCCATGTCCATTGCCCCAACCTTGACAAAATTCTTCTTTTTCCCCTAGACTATTTAAATGACACAGATCTGATCATTCTCTGCCTTGCCTTAAAACCCTCCAAAGGATTCCCATTACTACTACAATGAAGACTGAAATCCCTGACATGTCCCAAATGGCTTTCAAGGAGTTGGACCCCCATCTGCCTTCTTGGACTTCTCTCCACCTCACTTCTTCTCTTCAGCCACACTGACTTTCTCTCTGTTTTCTGAGATACCTGGTATTTCCCCCTCACCTGGTGTTGCACATGTAGCTCCCTCTGGAATGTTCTCTCTTGTCTGTCTAGTCAATTCTTACCTTTGCAATAGGGGAAAGATACCTTAGCTTTCTCACTTATAGTTTCCTCATCAGAAAAGTAGAGACAATTTCTACCTCACAAATGCATAGGGGAACACAAAAAAATGCTGACTGACCCACACTTTCATATTGTTTCCTTAACTTCTTTAATGTAGTTAGTTTTGTCCTGCAGCATCACAACTTTCCTTTCTTTTTATACATAAGTCTACAGGTAATACGTATTTCTGTCAAGCCTCTCCCTCCTTTCCTCAGTGCCCATTCAATGCAGGGGATTCTCTGAGGGAGGCAAGATAATGTGGTGGTGAAATGGGCAGATTCTGGAATCTGACAGACCTCTTATCCCAGACTTACCTCTAACCTGACTCCATTACAAACTGTCTGACCTTGGGAAGGTCAGTTGACCTTTCTGAGCTTTTTGCTTCTTCACTGCTAAGAGAGGGATACTCTCAGTACCTATCTCATAAGATTTCTGTGAGGATGAAGTGGGATGATCAGGTAAAGGTGCTAATTAAGTATTGGCGGCTACTGCTTTTATAACCACTGGTGTTTAACACCTTCGGATTCTGATTTTGTCTTTGTAATGTTCCCATTCTCTACTGCTTTCCTTATGTGTCTTTTCACAATTCATCATAGACTCCATCTATCCTGAAAAAGGGGAAACACTGCGCCTTATTTGCATGGCCATCATCCCTTTAGCTTTTCCAGAAAGTTTAATCTACTTTTCAAAGTCAACCTTTATTTTATATCATGGGCTTAAAAATAGTTTATTTTACTTCTCATTCCATAACACCCATGTTCTTGTTATTTATCTATCTGATATGACTGCCTATGTGATTTATACACTGGAAGATAACCTGATGTAAGAATCTCTCATGTATAGCTTTTGCATAAAGTATTCACTTTTCCTCCCATATTTGATTCTGAGAACCATGCTACAATTTTAGCTCTCTCTTCCCATAAACATTGTCTAGAAAGGGATTTGCCTCTAAAAATCATTTCTTCTTAACGTTTTAATTGGGGAGGGGTCAGGACAAAACTTTTCCTGCTCTTAAGAATTCACTGGCTTCTGATTTGCATGTAGTTCCATGAAATGAACTTTTAATTGTACAACAAATTAACTCCTTGGCCTCTGGAACTTCTAAGTCCACTCCCATCCCAAATGTACCTAATATGCTGGCACTTTTGTGAAAAACAAAACTAACTAAAATCCACAGTACATTTTTACTATGTAGGCTTGTGACTTCTTTTTCTGGAGACTATTTTAGTGGAAGGAAGAATGTCACCATTATTAAAACCACTGTTCATTTTTTAACCCCTTTAAGCCCTTAATCTTATCCTCTTGGTTATCTTGCCTTTCTGTCTGCTTACACTTTCTTGTCTTCTGTTATTTCCTTCCCATTCTATATACCAGGTCTGAAACCCAATAGTCTCCTGGAGGAAGAAAAGGAGAAAACTGCTGCTGGTTCTAGGGTTGCCTTCCTTTCTGCTCAGCACTGTGAGTTCCACCTCTTCCTCCTCACCTACTCCACCCACTTACTTTCTCTCTTTCTTTACTACGATTAGCAGAGAAACTACTATGAAGGGTCTGGGTGGTTATTGGCATCTTATAGGTTCTAGGAGTGGAGTCTGTAGCTCTGAAGATGACATCACAATATGATGCACATGCAGATCATGTTGCAGGCAGGAATTATACATAATTTTAGGGTGTTAAAATATAGTCTTGTTTTGGCTAGGTACGGTGGCTCACACTTGTAACCCCAGCACTTTGGGAGGCAGAGGCTGAGAGGATTACCTGAGCCCAGGGGTTTGAGACCAGCCTGAGCAACGTGGTAAGACCTCATCTCTACAATAAATCAAAAAATGAGCTGGGCATGGTGGCACATGTTGTTGTTCCAGCTACTTGGAAGGCTGAGGCGGAAGGATTACTTGAGCCCAGCAGGCTGTGGTGGCCTTGAACATGCCACTGCATTCTAGCCTGGGTGACAGAGTGAGACTCCAACTCAAAATAAAAAACAAAACTCTCTCTCTCTCTCTCTCTCTCCATATATATATATATATATATATATATATATATATATATATATATATATAGTCTTGTTTCTGAAGGTGAATATTAGCTAATTGGAGAATAGAGACAATAACAAAGATATGTTTAATTCTTCTTTCATTTTCTATTTACCAAGCTATCATCTTTGTGACTGTGCATATTCCACAATTATCTTCACTAGTGCAGACTTGGAAAGAAAACCAACATATATTAAATAATATTCTGGTTAACTGGACAAACATGAATATGTAATTCTCTTCGATCATCTTGAACTTCACAAATGACAGTGAGTTACTTGAAATTCATTAGTGACTATCACAAATGAAGTAATGATTTTTCATAGATTCATTTCTTGATTATTAATACAAAGGTGTGAGGGTATGGGAGGGTTAAGTTTTGAGTTTCCGTCAAATCACTGTAATCTGACCCTAGTCCTGAAATGTCTATAATGCCAAAAGTTTCTTGGTGAAATACGACTCACTGTGAATTCTGATTACATTTCCTATTCCCTTCCAAAAAACAGAAAGGAAATTAGGTTATATTTGATTACATTACAAAAAATCCAATTGGTGTCTGGGCAGTCACTGCCATGTCAGAAGCCAAATGTGCATATTGTGCAGGGGCAGGCTCTGGGCTGCTGGGCTCTGGATGGTGGGCTTGTGCTCTTGTTCTTTAGCCCAGCAATTTGTTAGCATCGGGAGAGAGTTAAAAGAACACACATATACCTATGTGTTTTCATTCCAAACAAAACAAAATACCTTTTGTATATGTGGGATAAATGGAAAATGACATCTCTGGAAACATAAGTACAATTTGTTTCTTCCTCACAGCAATGTTACCGGTTTCAATATATCAAGTTTCTTAAACTTTATTCTGTGAAGCCAAATCCATATGGGTGAAGCAAAGAATGCAAATAATCTATTTCATTTTTGGTTTGTAGACCACTTTGCTAGTGTAATAGAACACTAACAATTTTAATTCCTCAAGTGAACCTAGGATTTTGTTAAAATGAATATTCTTATTAGGGAAGACCGAGCTAAACCTGCGGGTCTGTATTTTTCAGGTGGTGCTGATGCTGCCAGTTTATGGACCACATTTGAACAGCAGGGTGACAGAGCGTGTGGCCTCTTTATCTGCCCCAGGTTATCAGCAGAATTAACAGGCAGTTGTGAGCTGTTTCCAGTTAAACACAAACAAGGCAATGCCTGATTTTTTATATTCTAAGCACGTTATTAGCTCATACTAATGCAAAATATGAGTTAAAAAAATAAATTTCAGGCTTTTAAACATTTTTCTAGAGATGAGGTCTTGCTCTGTCACCCAGGCTGAAGTGCAGTAGCTCTATCATAGCTTATTGCAGTCTTGAACTCCTGGGCTCAAGTGATCCTCCTGCCTCAGCTTCCTGAGTAGCTGGGACTACACACATGCCACCATGCCTGGCTAACTTAAATCATTTTATTTTATTTTTTTAGAGATAGGTTCTGGTCATGTTGTTCAGGTTTCTTATTTCAGGGTTGAAAAGAGTTCAGGGGACTAGTTTGCAGGTCATCAGAGGGAATGCTGCAGGATACTCGTTTTCCTAACTTTCACTTTAGGAAATGCCTAATTATACAATCAAGCCCGCAAGAAAACACCAGTGCTTGGGTCCAATCTTCAGAGATTCTGATTTTAATTGTTCTGGGGTGTAGCCTAGGCTTTGGGGCTTTCCAGATGATTCTTATTTGCAGCTAACCCTGGGAAGCCCCACTGAAGAAGTTCCAAGGCCAGGTGTGTATAGAGGGTAACAGTCCCTGTTGTATGCAGAGGGTGTGCTTCTTAGAAAATGTATAATCCAGCTGGGCTCGGTGGCTCAGCCTGTAATTCCGCGCTTTGGGAGGCTGAGGTGAGTGGATTGCCTGAGCCCGCGGGTTTGAGACTCGTCTGGGCAACTTGGCGAGACCTCATCTCTACAATAAATCAAAAACTAGCCAGGCGTGGTAGCGCACGCCTATAGTTCCAGCTACTTGGAAGGCTGAGGCGGAAGGATCACCAGAGCCCAGCAGGTCGAGGTTGCGGTGGCCAGGAACGGCCACTGCACTCCAGTCTGGGCGACGGAGTGAGACTCCAACTAAAAAAAAAAAAAAAGAAAATGTATAATCCAAGAAAAATAATAAAGTAGAGGAAAATAGAGTGAATTCAAGTGAAGAAAAAGAAGAGACATGCAGAAAAAAGGCTAAGTGAAGATCTAAGAGTTGACTCCAGTACAAGGAGAGATGGGCAGTGGAGTGGAAGCTTCCCAGGTGTTAGCAATGTGGGTGAGACAGAGCCCCACCCTCATCGTGAGTCTTCTGATACGGAAGCACAAAGGCTAATGTGTGGTCTCTGGAAAATGACTTGAAGGTGAATAAGAAATGCATGTTTGTAATGACCACTAAACCCCAAAGTGTTTTTATTTTTGAAACTGCTTAAAGAAAGCATAAGAAAAACAATTAAATAGTTTAAACCAGGACAACAACAAAACTTTAAAGGGGCTCACTATGCCCCAAACCACCAGACTGGGCTGGTGTGTACCCAGGGAGGGTGGGGCTCCTCCAGTTAGTACAGTACAGTGTCCATGGGTTGGTGGTTAAGTTTATGCTTATCATGCTTTTTGACAAATCTTAATTCTTGTATCAAAGCAGCACAAAAAAATATCAGCAAGAAAAAGTGACACACCAGCACTTGTTGCCAACATTCAACACTTCACACTGGTCTTTCTGTGCTCTGGGCAAAGGGACCCCTGACAAACATTGCATAACCTGGCTGATACCATCCAGTGTGAACTGGGGGGTGGGTATCTACCTAGATGCTTCAGATTGGATGTGGTCAGTGTCAGACAAGAAAGTTAACCCTTGACCTTTCCGCAGGGAACACATATTTATAAAGTTTCAAAATGTAATTCTTTTTGCGAACCAGAAACCAAATGCTAGAGACACCTGGTGAACAGTAGATATCTGGACTGTAAGAAACTAAATCTGAACACCTTTATCAGAGAGGCACCACCCAGTTTGAGTGAACAAAAGATTCATGGTTTTCTCTTTCTCAAAGAGTTCACTTCTGTTTGTGTTCTGTTTGTGATCTTCTTTCAGCTGATAGTGGCTTTTGGTTACAAACTCTTATCCTTCTATCTCTTGCCTGCCTTGCAGCTGTTTAAAGTTCCTATTGGCTCCCGCCATTATCTCGATTTCAATTTAGCCACTGGATCCTGGTGTCTTACACAGACAACCCAGCTTGAGGCTGTTTTGCTTCTCCGGCTGCTGCTTCTTTCCTTCAGGTGAAGGACTGTACAACAAAGGAGGAATGATACTGTCACGTCATTAAGCAGCTCCTGAAAATGCAGCGGACCTGTCCCATGCCACAAAGGGGCCCTTGTGGGCTTATTTATCTATAGGCTGGTGAAAACCTAGGAAGTCACTTTGTTTGACTGGAGTAAAAGGCTTAAAATGATCTCAAGCACAGATTTCCTTTCATTAAAAGAAAAAAAGATCAAAGGACAAAAGTATCATCTTCAAATCTTACCGTCCCCTTCTCTTATGTCACTTTAGTAAAAGACATTAAGCAAACTATATGTAATTATTAACCCATGGAGTCTTTACAACAGTTTTCATCTAGAGACCATTTTATTTATTTGCCTTTTCTATGCATATGTCTCCCTCATCATGGACCAGAAAACAGTATTTTGTTTGGCAAATGAGGACCTCCCGTGTAAGTAAAATTAGCACATATATCACACACATATATATAGGAAATCATGCAATATATTGTAAACATATGTTCTGATGACAAGAAGATTTACTGACAAAATAGATGTGGCGTAGACTTGCCAAGTAATCACTGCAAACAATTGCTTACAATCTAAGTTCTAAAGCATCTAGTTGGTGAGAATGTTCCTTTTGTGAGTAGTTAAGTTTTATTTATTTGGAGGTTCTAAATCAGAGTGTGGTGAAGTGTGACCATCAACACCACTGCTGGGTGTTTGTGTGTTTGTGTGAGGTGGTGTGTGTGTCTGTGTGTGGTACGTGAATCCAAAATATGTGTGTATCTGTGGGGTTGTTTATGACTTTTTTAAAAAAATAGAGATGGTATCTCGCTATGTTGCTCAGACTGGTCTCAAACTCCTGGTCTCGAATGGTCCTCTTGCCTCGGCTTCCCAAAGTGCTGGGATTACAGGTGTGAGTCACTGTGCCTGGCCCCATGATTACGTTTGTATGTTCGTGTGTGGTGATGGGGAATCTCCTGGCTTATAGATCTGTGTAGCAGGGCATCAGGATATACCAGTAGACAATCCTGATTTGAGGATCCCTAGTGTATACATAGAACTTAAAAAATTAAGTCTTTGACTCTGAAAAAAATTGATTACAAGGCAACTCAGATAATCTAAAAATAGAATAAATCAAAGATACCAAGATATGTAGATTATGATATTCATTTTTCCAGGCAAAAGGAAAGCACTATTTCTGATTGGAATTCATGAACAAAAATATTACAGGGGACTGTAGGACAAGATCCTGAGAATTGAGCTTTTGACTGCAGGTGTTGTAAATAGATCTCTGCCCCCAAACCCCAAACTCGAACACTGTTCCCTCCCACACATACTGCTTAATGAGGATATGAAGGATTGTAACTCTAGTGGACTCTCATTCAAAACTTATTCACAACAACTCTCACCCCCAACAGTGAACATACTGAAAATAGTTCATACGAACCTTTTGCAATTTCAACTATACTTACAGGGATTGAAGGCTTCGCAAATTCTGTAGAGCTTCTCTGGGTACCTGTCTTAGCTGATTATTCTGCAGCATACTGTATGTTAAAACAAACGAAGAAAACATTAAAGAAAATAAACAATAGCTGGCCATAACAATACCAGGCATCTTTCCACATGTTAGAAAAACTAGAGCATCAGACAAAGTCTCAGCTGTTGGGGAGCTTAAATTCCTGTGGAGATGGCAGATAATTAAAAATAAATGAATATATAACACGAGATAAGTGATAAGTACTATGAATAAAAAACAAAACATGGTTGAGGAATGGATGGTAATGGGACTGAGATTTTTATTTTAAAGGTGGTCAGGGAAGGTCTCTCTGAAAAGGTAATATTTCACTAGAGACCAGAATGAAGTCAGGGAGCAAAGTCATTGTGAATATCTGTGCAAGTCAAGTCAAGTGCAAGAGGCTGGAGGCTAGAGGGAGCTTGCTTGACTTGTTAAATGTGCAGAAAAGGACCTAGGTGACTGAGGACAAACAAGTGAGGGCAACAGGTTGGTAGAGAGAGCCCGAGGCCATCTCATCCTGGAGAACCTTGCAAGCTTCGGTAAGACTTTATTTGAACTGTGATGGGAAGCCCCTGTTGAAGGGCTTAAGTAGAGAAATGGTGTACTCTTATTTATGTTTTTAAAGGACCATTCTGGTGGCTGTATAGATTAGACCAAATGAAAATAAGGATGACAGTTGGAGGCTATTAAAATTGGATGGAGCTGGAGACAATCATACTTAGTGATTTATCACAGAAACAAAGAACCAAATATCACATGTTCTCACTCCTAAATGGAACCTGAACACTGATCACAATAGCACATGGGAGGGATCGGCAGTCTCGGGACACTCCTAGGGGAGGCAGGGGTGAGGTGGGTGTGTGTGTGTGTGTGTGTGTGTGTAACACCACAAAGGGTACCTGGTCCAGGGGAAGTGAGGACCAGTTGGAGGACCAAACTTCACCTGCACATTGATTACTTATGTACCTAATCCTGACTTGTACCCTACATCTTAATAAAATAAAATTAAACATTATATTATTAAAATAAAATATTTTAATAAAATGAAGTTGAAAAAAACCCCCAAACAGTAGGAGGCTGACTACTAAAGATCTTCTCCCTTCTTGTATATTGCTTTATTTTGATATAAACTAGTCTTTTTGTGACATCTTTGTGCTTTTGCTTTCCCAGTTTGAACAGGTTTTTCAGAATATGGAGACTACAGAATGGAAACACCTGGCCACAAGGAGCTAAAACATATCATTCCTACTGGGGAAATAGCATGGAAATATTCCCTTAAGATTCCATATATTTTGCTACCTTATTCATAAATGTCTATAACAAAAGAATTTTGCAGCACATTTTTTTTTCTCCTAGTATTTCATGCTCCATGTGAGCCTGAGATGGAAGATTATTTTAGGAAAGCAGAATTTTTGAAGAAATATTTCTACTCATTATATTTGTGTTTCAAGAATAATTTGCCTGGTTCTCTCGTCTTTACAACTGAAGTTTCTTTTCATTAGTTGACAAGCTGGGATGTTTAACTCCAAAGCTTGGTGTGCTTTCTGGGTGCATTCTCTTGAGGAATATCTGCTTTTTACTGTATACGTTCTCAGGTTGTATGGTGTACAGCATGGCTAAAAGCATGGGTTCTCCAATCTGACTACGTCTTCTCTGCTGCTAGTGATGCAGCCTTAGGGAAAGCACCCAATATCTCCATGCCTCAGTGATCAGTAATAGCACCCACCTCACAGGGCTCATTGTGAGGATTCAAGGAGAGAAAATTCATAGAACAATACCTACCACCTAGTAAGCATTCAATAAAGATTGGTCTTTTTTATATACATTAATAGACCCCTTCTCAAAACTAATGATTTTTGTACTGAATGTGACATTTTAATTAATGAGTCAGAGAAAAAGAAAACTAACTCTATGTTAGAGGTTGTCAAACTTTAGAGTTCATTAGAAGCCACTGGAAGGCTTGTTAAAACACAGACTGCTGGGCCCCACCCCCAGAGTTTCTGGTTCAGTAGGTCTGGGTAGAAGCCAGAAAAATTTGCACTTCTAACAAGCTCCCAGGTGATGCCAATACTGCTGAGCAGGGCACCACACACTGAGAACCACCCTATGCTGTGCTACATATTTACTTATTTAATTTTAATTTTTGAATCAGAGTCTCACTCTGTTGCCCAAGCTGGAGTGCAGTGGCACACTCACAGCCACCGCAGCCTTGACTTGCTGGATTCAGGTGATCCTTCTGCCTCAGCCTTTCAAGCAGCTGGAACTACAGGTGTGTGCCACCACGCTCAGCTAATTTTTTGATTTATTGTGGAGATGGGGTCTCGCCAGTTTGTTCAGGATGGTCTCAAACCCATGGGCTCAGGCAATTCTCTCACCTCAGTCTCCCAAAGTGTTGGAATTACAGGCATTAGCCACCACACCCGGCTTTTTAATTTTATTTTTTAATTTTTCAAACTGCTACAGAATATTTTATTTTTTTAGAGAAAGGGATCTTGCTATGTTGTCCAGCTGAACTTGAACACCTGAGCTCAAGAGATCTTTGCACCTCAACCACCAAGTTCAGCCTTTTAATATTTTCACCTGAACTTGAGGAAGAGCTGCTTTAGGCTTGGAGATAAGACCTAAATTTTTAGTCTTGGAGAGAAAACCCATTTAACTTCTCTGACCTTTGGTCTTTTATCTGTAAAATGGGAACTATATCATATAATTGAAAAAACGTTAAATGATTAAAATATTATAAATACTATAAATCCTTTTATATATACAAATATGTGCTCATATACAAATAAGACATGAAACATATCTGGAGATCATACAATTTATGCTTTTCTTGTCATGCCCAAGATTCTGTTATCTTTTCTTTTCTTTCTTTCTTTCTCTCTCAGTCTCTCTCTTTCCCTCCCTCCCTCCCTCCTCTCTCCCTCTCTCCTTTCCTTCCTTCCCTCCCTTCCCCTCCCCACTCCATTTTCTTTTCTTTTCTTTTCTTTCTTGGAATCTCACTCTGTTGCACAAACTAGGCTTCGGCAATTCTTCTGCCTCACCCTTCCAAGTAGCTGGAATTATAGGTGCACACCACTACACCCAGCTAATTTTTTTGTTTATTGTAGAGATAAGGTCTTGCCAAGTTGCCCAGGCTGGTCTTTTACCTCTGGACTCAGGCAATCCTCTCACCTCATCTTCACAAAGTGCTGGGATTACAGGTGTGAGCCACTGCATCTGGCTTGAGATTCTGTTTTCTAAGGAATATAATTATGCCATTTGTATTCCAATAGTTGTATCCAACTAATTTCATTATGTTAAATTTGAATTCAACTAAAATTTCATAAATCAAGAATCTCAAATGTATTGATTTCTTATGAATTGAGTTTTAGGTAACTAGGAGAATTACAACTTGAATTCTATATTTTGCATAACTTATCTAAATATTAGAAGAATAGATTTCCATGCTATTTTACACTTTTCCAAGTAGTGTAATCCATTATCTAATTTTAAGTTCACAAAGATATTTATCTAAGTCATGCATTAATTTTGTGGTAAACTTAAATGATAAGATACAGATAATGGACTTTAGTATCTACACTTTGTAGGTAATATATTACCAGTACAAAGTATGTATTGAATTGTCCCTCTATGCTTTGCTAACCAAACAATTCGACTCTTAAAAGGTAGTTTTCCCTGATGAGCTTCTGCAAAGCAAATGAGACTATCAAAAGAGCAGGGAGACAGAATGGGAAAAAATATTTGCCAACTGTATATGTGACAATGGCCTAACATCTAGGATCTACAAGGAACTCAAATGTGCTGAAAGGAAAAAACCAAACAGACCAATTAAAAAGTGGGCAAAAGACATGATTAGACACTTCTCAAGAAGAGATACACGGGCAGCTAACAGACACATGAAAAAGTGCTCAGCCTCACTCATCATCAGATAAATGCAAATCAAAACCACATTGAGATACCACTTAATCCCACTAAGAACGGCCATCATTAATAAAACAAACGACAACAGATGCTGGTGTGGTTGCAGAGAAAAAGGTACGCTTCTACACTGCTGGTGGGAATGCAAACTAGTGCAACCTCTCTGGAAGACAGTGTGGTGATTTCTGAAAGAACTAGAAATTGACCTTCCATATGACTCAGCAATTCCTCTATTTGGAATATACTCAGTGAACTCAAATCATTCTAACAAAAAGATACCTGCACACGTATGTTTGTTGCAGCTCTAGTCACAATAGCAAAAACCTGGAACCAACCATGCTGCCCATCAAAACTGGACTGGATAAAAAAAAATGTGATACATATATACAATGGAATATTATGCAGCCATAAAGAAGGACAAACATATGGACTTCACAGCAACTTGGATGGATTTAGAGTCTGTCATACTCAGCGATCTATCACAGAAACAAAGAACAGAGTACCATAAGTTCTCACTCAAAAGCAAAGCTTGAACAAGTATTATACTATAAGAAAGGGATTGGAAGCCGGGCTTGGTGGCTCAGCCTGTAATCCCGCGCTTTGGGAGGCTGAGGTGGGTGGATTGCCTGAGCCCACGGGTTTGAGACCTGCCTGGGCAACTTGGCGAGACCTCATCTCTACAATAATTCAAAAATTAGCCAGGCATGGTAGCGCGCGCCTGTAATTCCAGCTACTGGAAGGCTGAGGCGGAAGGATCGCCGGAACCCAGCAAGTCGAGGCTGCGGTGGCCAGGAGCGTGCCACTGCACTCCAGTCTGGGCGACAGAGTGAGACTCCAACTCAATAAATAAATAAATTAATTAATTAATTTAATTTAATAGGAA